>OZ001261.1:26615429-26910429 GCA_963924015.1 Macrophya annulata
AAACTATGGAATACAAATATGAAATAATAATAATAATAATAATAATAATAATAATAATAATAATAATAATAATAATAATAATAATAATAATAATAATAATAAAAAATGGGTGTTATTTTTAGATGTCTATTAGATTATCAGAACCAGAATAAAAAGTAAAAACGAAAAAAACAAAAAAATAAAATAAAAAAAAATGGAAAAAAAAATTAAACATAAAAATGGATTGAAAAAAGGTGAAAAAAACAAAACAAAAGAAAAACACAAAAAAATATTAAAAAACAAACAAAACAAAAAAAAAACACTACTACTGTACTTGTAATAAGTAAAAAATAATAATAATGATAATAATAATAATAATAATAATAATAATGATAATAATAATAATAATAATAATAAATAATGATAAACTTAGTTGATCATGGCAGGTCGATATATTATAACGCGCGTTAAGTGGAATAAGGTCTCAACTCAAATGAATGATATGATATATGTAATATATGTTTGTCAATTAAATATGAAATATTAATGCACGTTTTTCTACATCTATACATTTACCTATATGGATGTATATGTATGAACGAGAAACGTTGATTATTATCATTTGAATTGGCGAGAAAATGAAAAAGCAAAGAAAAAAAAACAAAAAATGGAAGCAAATATGACTTATTAATATTCCAATTCGAACTAATATATGTATATGTACAGACACGTATATGTCTATCTATATACATACATATACATATATCTATACAAATATGCAAGAGTTGAATTCGTTGAACAAATGCTAAATAGATAGAAAAAAAAAAGAAAAGAAACTAACTGACTATTGAAATGCGGCCTCATTGCACTATAAAGCTGCGATAACAAATAAATAAATAAATAAATAAATAAAAAATGGGAGAAAATAATAACATATGGTAATTGATGAGTTAAAGGACAGAAGAAGAAGAAAAAAAAAAAACAAGAAAATCATAAAAAATAGAATGGTTATTGTTTTCCACCGTTTGATTACTTGATATAAGGGTTTTTTCTTTCCTCGAAACATTTTGCTGCTTTCATTGTTTAGATGAGATAATATTTAATGAATATATGATGTACTATTATTATACTACGAAAGGATGATTAAGACTATACATACATATAGATATCACCCAACTGTTTCAACTCTTTCGTGTCAACCCACTGTAATAGCATGTGTAATACATTTACATACTATAATATGTACCAATTTATATCATCGCGATATAGATATAACTGAATTTCAAGATTTTCAAACAATTCTAAATCAATTATAGTTTTCAATTTTGAGACAAAAAAAAATTTTTTTGTTCGATTTAACAAAGAAAAAAAAAAAAATTGAAAATACTTCATTTAATCAATCAGCCGAATATTATACCTATATGTATACAATAAGTATATATGGATATACATATAATTGACTATTTAATTTCCTAAAAGTCACAAGTCACATATATATATATACACATATATATACATATGTAAGGCAATATGGCGATACTCCTTCAGAGTAAAGAGCGGTCCTTTGCTCGGTTGTTGTTGAGCCACGCCACGTAATTGGAAAACTGTTTGAAAATCATTACAGTGGGATATATTTTGTAATATATGTATGTATTTTATATCTATATATCTATCTATCTAGTCGGGATGATAAATTGGGGACGAAATGATGAATATAAAGAGAGACGTGAGAAAGATAGACAGAGTTACTAGTACCGGGTTCGGCGGAGGGAAGGGGGAAGACACGTCAGAGTAGGAACAATTAAGTCCGTACTATGAAGAAGGACACTCAGGGGAGAAGGGCCGTTAATTAGCTGTAAAGCGATAACAAAGAAACATCTCTGGCCCCCTAAGCCACTAAGAGCATTTAATCAATAGTAGGGAAATGCTTAGTGAAAAGTAAAAAGATGAAAAAAAAATTAAATAAATAAAAAATAAGAAAAAAATAAAATGAAGAAAAAAAGGAACAAACACAAAAAAAAAGAAATTAAAAAAACAAATAAATAAAACAAAAAATACAAAAAAAATACAAAAAAAAAATACAAAAAAATACAAAAAAATACAAAAAACAGATTCACGTTTGTAAAGATAAAACATTGTAACTACCATTTAAGAGAAAAATGAAAATAAAAAATAAATAATTGAAGATTATGTTATTATGTAATTATTATATCTACGAGCGAGGAGGTGAGAAAAAAACAAAAAAAAAAAAAAAACTTTATTAGGTGTGTTAATAATATGGAGTACGCCTGAAATTTTTCGAAACTAAAAAGAAAAGAAAAAATAAAAAAATACTATAACTTACGCCAAGGTACCAATTAAAGAATAAATATATTCAAAATATAGTATGAATAGTTTATTTATCCATCCCTCAATAAATGGTTAATATTGAGATAGCGGATTGATAAACGACAAAGTATATTCATACTGCGCAGGTGGCTGTATGAAATATTATTAATATTATTATAATTATAATTATTATTAACTAATGAGGTAAGAAATAAAGAAACAACAACAACAAAATAAATGAATAAATAATTAAATAAATAAATAAATATTATTATTGTACATATTAATTGTAACTATTCATATTGCATCGTTTTGTTCTCAATAATTTTCTCGATTCTACAGAAAATAAAATTTGTGTATTATTAAAAAAAAAAAAAGAAAAAAAATGAAAAAAAAAAAATAATAATAATGATATTATACATATATGTATATCTATCGATCTAATTTTTTATTTTTTATTTTTTATCGCCGAAATATTATATTCCTACACCTACATCCTCCTTACCAATTATTGTCATCGGTCATTTTCCGATAACATTTTGAAACAAAATTCAAAATTATTTAAGATTTTAGTTTTACATAAAGATTGATTGCACACTGAGTTTTTGACCTTGGGGAGCATCTTGGAAAAATGACGTTAAAAAATATTTTCTTTCTTTTTTTTTTTGTTTTTTATTTTGCAATATTTCCTGTCAAAATTATCTGACGATTGCAGGACTATAATACACCGCCATTTAGATCCTAAATACATTGATTATTTCCCTCTGGAAATAAATTACAGATACTTACCCCGAAAATAACGCTGTAAGAATTAAAGGATATATGGACGATAGTTAGGATGTATTGAAAAAAACAAAAAAAAAAAACAAAAATAAAAAATAAAAAAGAAGAAATCCAGGAATAAAATAACTCGCAACATTTATTGACGATATAACGTAAATATAATATATATATTCATTCCTACATAAAACGACATATTATACATCACCCAAAAAATAATAATAATAATAATTGATCAAATACGTTTTTATTTAAATATGCGTATATATTTTTCACCGTTTTCACAGCTTTATTTTTATTTTTTTTTCTTCCAAGTGTGCAATTACGACGACCCAATTGAAGAATGGGCCAGTTTAATTAATTACATATAATTTGTTTCTATATGAAAACAAGTAACACCATGCAGATTGTAAATAATTGAGGATTATTTGTAACGGTGTAAAGAGCTGCGGCGAGTTCGAAGTGTAATTTACATAGTTTTTCTTTCACAATGGAATTTTTAAAGTATCTTAATTCTATATGGTTATATTTATAAGGATGTGATGCGGAATTAACGAAAGGTAGGTAATTGGACAATATATAGATATATAGATCTTTCACATAATAATATTATTATTATTATTATTATTATTATATGCTGCGATTGAATCTTTTAATTATAATTTTAATAATTTGTGCAACGTTTGCCCCGTATAAAGACAAATATTATAGAGGCCCTTCAATTTCACACGCGGTTTTTTCATACCACTTAAATCTAACTATATAATTATATTTATATTTTAATTCCCCTCCTACTCGTATATATGCACTGTAGAATTATGCCTATATATATCTTTGGGAAAAAATTCAACAGGATACACGTAATACAAATCTGTTTTAAGTCTGAACGAGAATCGATATACGTATAATAGTTCTTTCAAGAACTAACGAAATACGAAAAAAAAACAAAACAAAAGCAAACGGATAAATGAAAAACTTATTTTTATTGATTTCGATAAAGATTATTTTCTCTTCTTCTTTTTCTTCCTCTTCGTCTAATTATATTATAATATTATACTTTATTCTCTCTCTCTATATATATATATAATATGTATAGTCTATACATAGTTAATCTCAATTCTCATTGGCCAATATTTAATTTGGTCGCTAATTATCATTATTTATAGTATTATTAATTATCTATATATATAGGTATATATGACTTGTTGTCATTTTTCATTATTTATATATATATATATATATATATATATATATATATATATATATATATATATATATATATATATATATATATATATATATTTTTTTTTTTTTTTTTTAAACCCTGCTAATCAATCGAGGCAATTTATTCTCTCGCGAGCTGCATGGAAAATTCTTCACATATATATATATATATAATAATTATGTGTATACCTATAATATACCTATTATACGTATAATAACACGTAAGATCTGACCAGCAGTTCCTATAATTATAATGAAAATTCTTTTAACAGCAACGCGAGAGTCGCTTGATTTAGTTGATTAATTTATAAATCGATTAGTTATGTTATTGATTATTATATTCACTTATAAATTCACTGATTTAACGGAGAACATGTACAATGCAAATTGAAGAATTTTTTTTTTCTCTAACAAATATATTTAGCAGAGTTCGATTATATTTGTGCAGAATCGACTCTATTATAACCAAATAATCATGCAGTACGATCATATTAATATAAGGTGTATGTTGTTTCGAACATGCCTGGATAAATTCTTAAATATCAATAGTCAAGATTCTCCAAATATTATATTCTTTTTTTCGTATTAGGTATTTTCTTGAAGGTATATATGGGGCATTCGAGCTATAACCGTGCGGTCATAGCCTCGACATTTTTTTTTTGTGATGCCAATTTTTTTTTCAGGTACCTTTCGACAAAAAAAGACATACGTATGCCTCGAAAAAAATTATTCACTCTGGTCGAAAATAATTTTGATCTGCTTCGAAAGGTCATAAACTGGAACATCTGTCAAATGTATCCATACATAATGAATTGAAAATGAAATTATAAATATTGCACATAAAGCCCGTATGTATAAATATATACGTATATATATATATATATATATATATATATATATATATATATATATATATATATATATATATATATATATATATATATATATATATATATATATATATATATATATATATATATATATACGTTATAACGATAATTATTATCATCACCTTTCGTAAAACTGAATGGCACTCGTTGTAGGGTATGGTATACTCGTATTAATAATAATAATAAGAAATATTAAAGAAAAAAAAATTCGATAATAATTTAAGATAAAACTATCATATCATATCATATTGATTTTGTGGTAGATATATACATATACATATATTCCACCTTATAAGGTACGAGTGTCTGGACAGAATATTTTTTCTCATTTTTCTTAGTTTTTTTTTGTTTTTCCTTCTTGTTTCAATTTCAATCGAAAGCAATCAATCAAAATACGAATCGAATAATTATTAAAAATAGCAACAGCGTATGTGTAAAGGTAGTCTATACGTGGACATCCCAAAAAGTGTGGCCCTTGACTTGACTCAAACATGGAAACGTTCTTTCTTTTCTTCGAAGCACAACCTTTCGCAGCGGATTTTCACATTATGTTTGGACATTCAGAAATATCCCCTCGCAACTCGTGAACATGAGGGAAATAAGGAGGCCCATAGTCAAAATCGAGATTCAACCTTTTTAAACACGATTTTTCAAAACAATTTTTCTAAATTGAAATAATAAAAAATAATATTTTAGTAACAAATATCTTTTTCACGATCTAAAATACAAAAGTCCGCTTAAATCTCGCAAAAAATATATTTTATACAAAAATACAATTGTCTTATTATTCTCAGAAAAATTTGTCTGAAGAATCGTGTTTAAAAGGTTAAATCTCGATTTTGAATATGAGCCTCTTCATTTCCCTCATGTTCACGAGTTGCAGGGTGGTGCTTCTGAAGGTTCAAACAATGAGAAAATCTGCTGCCAAAGGGTGTGCTTCGAAAACAAAAAAATTTCCACGCATGAATCAAGTTAAGGGCCACTTTTTTTTAGATATCAACATATTATACGTATCGTAAAAGTAGTTTTGATTGAATTCTTTTCCTCCCTTAACATACATATTATAGGTATATGTATATGTATAAAGAGTTGATTAATTAATTAATTATCAATTAATTAATTGGCAGAGGAAATTATTTTTCTATATCTCGTTACATATAGGTAAGTATATGCGCGCTGGGATTAATTAATTGACTACTTATTACGACGACGACGCGATATAAATCACGATTATAATAAATATATAGCGCGGAATTATAACGCGAAACTCGATGAATCAGGCCTGAATTATGAAAAAGATGCTAAACGCTCTAAAAAAATTTCTACATACTCTTATATACGGTAGGTAGGTAGGTAGATAGGTAGGTATACTGTATGTACTACATACAACATACATATCATACACATTCAAGCAAAGGCAACAACATTTTCGCGATAATTAACGAATAACGCGTATACTTTTCGCCTCACCTCGACTATTGTATGCAATTCTTATTTTCTATTTTTTTTTTATTCTTGTTTTTTCATTTTTGCTAAATTATCCAGAATCGGTATGCGTCACTGTTCGATATACTTATAGATATAAATCAACATATTAGAATAAATAAAAAAACAAACCGCATACAGTAGAAGTTCCCATAACCTCAACTGTTCCTATTTTCATGGCAATCAATTCCCCCCATTACTTAATTTTCCCCACTTCGAGTATCGAGCATCGTGAAACTTACAGAGGGCAACATAACCTCATTAGTGAAATTTCTCGCGTACTTTACGCATGTGTGCTACTAGAAACGCTACATGCATGCACCTGGGCACTAAGGTGGGAGAACGAGGGAAAAAGTTGAGTTATCGGAGTGTTTACGGTCCCGACGAGTTAAGGTATGGGAATGTCTACTGTATTAAGTTTATAATTTGAAAAATATTACTAAGAGAATTGCACTGCCAGCAGTTTCTACTCGTCTCTATAAGTGTCTAGGTCGTCGTGGTTATCAACCTATTATAGTTTAGAGAATAATGAAGCGCAGTAAATACCTATGGTATATTTAACGAACAATTGTCTCTAATTAATGAGTAAATTATAGTGACGCTGTACCGTTGCGTAAGTGCGACTGATTTAAATATAACGAGAGAGAAAAGATCGTTTCCGTCGATTAGTTTTTTTCTTATTTTTTTCTACAATCGTATCATGCGATAATCCGTGTCCCAGTTACGTGAATGAATTCTTATTGGTTTCAGGACTGAATACGGTCAATTATTATTTTTTTTTTTTTTTTTTATCGAGGTGTTGACGTTTCTCTTTGAAAATGATCGTGGTGACGCTCGTTTTCTTCATTTCGTATGTGTAAAACACCACCGATTAACGTATTTAGAGAGAAAAAACGTGGTAAGTAGCGGTGGCATATTTCAAGTACACCTGTTTTCGAAGCGAAGTTCAAGCGGTTACGTATTAAACAATTCAAATATCCGCATGTAGTTCCTGCGGTTATTACGAAATTATTTTCTACTCCGAAGACATTAGCTGGACATTGTCATCGGCAGATCTGTGCAGACGTCTCACCTCGGAAAGCGATCTTATCGGAGTTGGATTCAACAATGAGAACGGATGAGAGTGACGATCTTTAACAGAAAATATTTTCATTTGTTTAGTCTTTTAATCACAGCAGCTATGATTAGCTATCGCTATAGAAATTTTGGGAATGCAAAATTTAAGGCTACGAAGAAAAGGATAAATAAATAAACCCTCATTAATGATGTGATATTAAAATTTTAGCCTCATCGATCGATCAATGCATGCCAACTATCTGCATTTACCACTTCTAATATACGATTCAAGGTAAACCAACACTGCGAACAGCGATAAATATGTGTGACGACGTTGGACGGATTTAGTTCAATCTATATATCGATTGGCGGGCAAAATTAAGTACGTCAATGATGTGTATGCTGGATATAGTGTATCTGTATGTGTGTATACACGATTTCATCCACGTGATAAATTGAATTATTATTATCATATATCGAATGAGAGGAGAATACAGTCTTCATATAACTACAACTGTAAACATCCCTTCAACAATTTCATATCGCATCTACTCTTTATTCTTAGATGATTCATACATCTTGGACATTATTATTTTTACCGAATCAGTGTTACGCTGTGAAGAAATATTCTATGTGTTGAATTATAGTTCTTTCACAGCTGATTACCAACATTATAAGACACAATCTGAAATTATTTAAAATTTTATAAAAAATTATTTCCAAGATGCATGATACCCTCTTAATGGTAATAAATTTTCAATCTCACCTCTCGTATCGGCTGAAGGTTCGCTTCTAGAAAGTTCGACGATAGTGTCGACCCCGCGATGTCCAGGACTTTTGGGCTGCACCTTGCCAAGTAGGAAATGTGGTGTTCGGTTATGGTCCTGATGTTCGCTCAGTCTGACCTGACTCCCTTGATTATTTTGACTGTTTTGATTGTTGTGATTGTTCTGATGAGGGAAATGGAACATTGGAGTATGGGGCCACGTAGCTGGCGGAGGACTTCGCACAAGGTGTTCGTGGACTTGAGCCAACGTCAGGGGATCCGCGTCACCGAGTTCCTATATGAGACGATTATTTATTACATTTTAATTATACACAGTTTTGTATTAGGTTTTCTATATAATACCCAAATACGTTGAATCGCGTTCTTTCACTCTCGCTTTATGTCATTTCCATATTATATGTATACTGACAATTTTACCTGAGACATTAAAATCGCATCGTCCGATTCTGATTCCTCGATCGATTCCACGAGGC
Organism: Macrophya annulata; assembly: GCA_963924015.1. Lineage (NCBI taxonomy): Eukaryota > Metazoa > Arthropoda > Insecta > Hymenoptera > Tenthredinidae > Macrophya > Macrophya annulata. The sequence continues at coordinate 26,624,432 of OZ001261.1, forward strand.
TCTCCCGACTCGCGAGGACCTGGACGAAAGTAAAGAGTGTATAATTATTTTCGATCGAAGGTTCACTTAAAGGTGTTGGTGCAGAAACTTAGAAACTATCTATTATGCGCGATGTACAGATTGGGAAACTAACAATAGGTCAAATATTAGTAGATTCATTTCTTCAAGATTCGAATATAATTAAAAACTGTACAGCTGCAGGTATTGATTATTATAGCGGAAAAATATCATTCCAAATTCCTTGTTTTATTTTTCAATCCTGATCCGTTAGAATATTGATCATTAATAGAAGAGAGAGAAGAGCGAGATGTGAAACGGTGTGAAATTAACTAAGAGATACATAAATTGGAAACAAGATACGCCTCGTTGTATGCAGCCTGCAGATCAAGTGACAAATATTTGAAATTCAATTCTCTACGATGAATTATTTATTTGTATAATTAGTTTATAAAAATAGTGAAAGATGGCGCCACAAATCAGTCTAGAAAACTAGCACACCACCCTGTATCGACTTTAGAAACTATTTTTGCCGAAATTAGAGGCGGGAATCGGTTTAAATTTCCTGTACATTATTATAATATATGGGACTGTGCATTTCGAAGAATATTGTTATTGCAGCCGTGTTTACCATCCCCGATGCAAAGTCTGTAACCAATAAATTTAATCTATGCGGGCGTGTATATTGCAACGGGTATAAAAAAAAAAAAAGATAATAACAAAAAACAAAAACTCTTCCTCACCTGCAAGAACGGATTATCCTGACGACTAAGCCTCAGTGCTTCCATGTCTTGGTCAATGTTTCTAGTTCTTCCTGGTGTCAAAGTCAGTATTGAATGCGATGGGGACGGATGCGGTTGACAAGCTACGACCACGTCAACGGCAGCGACGCTCAGCGTCGAGGGGATCCGAGTTACGGCATTGTTGTTCTGATAGGCGTTTGAAATAACGGCTAAAAAATAACATTGTTGTATGTATATTTTTTTGAATGCAACTCATCATCATCCTTTTCATAATCAGAAAAGAAAAAACAGAATCAGTAAAAAACAAACTGGCAGGAGGGATTACATAAGAGAGAGAGAGAGAGAGGGAGAAAATTTTACCGTATAGGTATTTACGTAATTATCTTGGGTACTACATATATAAAATCCGTGGAGACGTAGATACTGTGAATTAACAAAAGAAAAAATAAAAACTGAGATATATACAAATTTTCGGAAATAATTTTGCCGCGCTACGTACGTATGTATTACCATCTCGAGTCGAGTAGGGGTTTTGCGTATAGATGATCTAGAGGGTAGAAAGAATGAAAATACAGAAAAAAAACACACACGCACACATACACAACACGCAAGACGTACTTGACTGCATTTTATAATAGAGGCAACCCTCATCCTTCCTGCGTTGCAGCTAGCTGCAGCAGACTTAATATCCGCGGAATAAAGGTGGTTGAAAAACAAAGAATAAGGTGCAGGTACGGTCTAAAGTGTATGTTATAGTGTACCTATATCCGAGGGATGAAGATAAGAGTCTCGGCTATACGTAGGTTTATGAGTTTAAAAACTCACCAGCCGGTGTCTCGATCCGCGGAGCGCGGTCCATATCTTCGTCTTCGATTCGCATTCCTGCTGTAGCTGGAGCGAATTTTTTCGTTCTAAATAAACTCGATAAAAATGCCACACTCTTACGCTTTATATGGGCGTATTTCTGGGCATCTTCCGGCGGCATAATACGTAGCATAATCGTCTGGAATTTATATCAATTCACCGGTAACCATACATATACATATATCACTCTGCATACATACATAAATATGTCAACGAGAAATTGATTATCGACCTCGTCATTTTTGCATAAAGATTAAAAAATATATATTTTTGAAAATGCTGAATATATAACAATAAATTTAATATATATTTATCAGTAACGTCGTGACGAAGTATATAGTCCGAATTACTTTGCATGATTAAAGGCACTTTGGAATATACATATAATCCTACATATGCGTGGAGCATAAAGTTTAAGTAGCTGTCCATCAAAGAGGGTATAAGTTTTTTCGTATATTATATTTATATTATATACACGAACGCATTTCACCGTGTAAATACAATTTTTATACGTTTTAAGTTATAGCTGAGATGATATGGCTTTTAGTAGCACCTATGTATGCATATCTACACACTTTGATGATAAGATTTTAACCATCGCGTGCTGAGTTTCAGGTGTACACAGCTTATTTAGACAACGTTCTAAAACTACCTTATATACAAGAAACTTGCGACGATGTTACATCGTCACGGATTAAGATAAAAATTCTTTCTTTCACCATTCACCTTTTTCAAGTGCTTATTGGAATTCGTTTGTATGAAAGTTGTAAAGAAAAAATCATTTATGTTGATAAAAATAAAAATATATACACATATATTAATGAGAATCTGGATGATCGTTAAATCCATCAAACAGTTCTGCTCAAAGTGTTGTTACTTTACAATCGATCGTACGGATGAGACGAAATTATATTATCCCGCGTTAACACTTAACTTTACCACAGAGGGGTACGTTGCGCGAGGCTGGATCGAAGTTCCCAATCTTGAAGGTTCCAAACGATGAATATTTCGAATTCATTCGACACGATTTGGAATTTTCAAAAACGTTAAAGTTCGGAATATCAAAAATTCGGAAAGATCGTAATGCAGACTGTTCGAAAATCAGAAAGTGTGAAACCCCGAAGGTTCAAGATTCCGAAAATTTTATGGTGAGACACAGGACGCTCCATCCGTATAAATTTCAAGCTTCGCAGTTCCGACTTTTCGGAATTTTTAATCTCTGGTGTTTTTTGATTTTAAGTTTTTCAAACGGATTGTAGAGACTTACGGGGTCAGGATACCATTTCTGAAAACTGTGACTCGTAATATTGAAATTTGGAATTTTTGACGTTTAAGAAATTCGGAACTTCAACCCGGCATACCCTCATTTCGCTGCTGACTGTGACCCAGCCTGACCTATATATCGTCAACGGGTCTCTCCGCTTCCCATCCCGTTTCTCCCCGTCGCGACGACGACCACCGTTCCATTCCCCCCCACCTGCCCCGCCGCGGTCTGCACCCAGTGAGCAACAAATCAACGGCAACGAACCAACCCCATTGATCGATGTTGGCTAACGTCGAAATGCACATGCATAATCACGCGACTTATAAAACTGATTATAGCTGTTTGTTCGTATTTTATACATTTTTCAGACACTTACGCTAACGTCCACGTGCCACCACTTCGACTTCCATTTCTTCACGTAATATCCGACCTTATCTTTATCTCCGTAGTAGATATTGCGAACTGGAGAATCGCGCCGGGGTATATTAGAGACAATTTTTTTGTTATTTCTAAACGCCAGTTTCTTCCCTCGAATTAGATTCTATTATAGGCTTTCGAAACCGGGACGACGAGCTCACTCGAATTTCAGGCCGGATCTCACACGTCTTTCCTCGATAACGACGGGCACTGTTCCTTTTCGCCAACGTCGACGAGCTGGAGGGACTGGTGCGCCAAACACAAGGTTCGCTGATTTTCTAACCGGGAGTTGCCCGCTCGCGCATCTTCGGCACCCCCTGCTGCACGATGAAGGCCGAACTAGTCCGAACCCCAAGCTAACCGAGCAAAGGGGTGGCTTTTAATCAAATTAATGAGAATGACAGGGCTCCGGGGGTTGTACGTACGCCCAGAGCGAAACGGACGTAGGTAGGTATACGTACGCCGGTAGTTTCTCCAAATGGGGGAGAGAATATTAATTTTTTTTTACCGATTTTTAGCGATTGATGATGATTGCATAACTTTATTTCAGCTATTCACGAAAGGAGTAGATTTTTCGGTTTTAGAAAAGACCGTCATTTTAAAATTATCGATAAATATTTGTAATATGTTTATACAGCTTTTGGAAAACGGACGTGCGGCCGTAACCATGGCCACGACATAAACGAGTAGAAATTTTTTTTCCCCTCAAGATTTGCCCCTATAGCTTCCGAAAACTCACGCGGCTCCAATTAGGTAGGGAATTTAATAACGAAATCAAATTTCCACGGTTGTATGTTGGTATATAGAAATTTACGATTGGTTTCTCCCACGCAGCAGCCGATCTAAATAATTTCTCAATTATTTTCAAAATTCAGTCGGTTTCTATAAGTATAATGTATAACCTTACGTCTCGCACGTCATTTGATTAATTATTTACGAGACACAGTGTAGATCGAAATCTTAAAATAATCATAGAATTCAACGGTATTATCGATTAACATTACGAATTCCTTGCCACGTGAATCGGAGCGCACGTGTATAAAAATATCTAAACAAATATGTGTCTGGAATCAAAACGGTCCATTAAAAACTCCATATTCCACAATTTCGTGTAATGATTATACGTATTTATCGTCACTATTATCGTTATTATTATTATTATTATTATTATTATTATTATTATTATTATTATTATTATTATTATTATTATTATTATTATGCGATAAATTGACGTTGATAATGTAATATGAAATAAGAGTTCGATGATATCGTCAAATTGGTCGATAGGGTGATAATTAAATTTTAGTAAATAGGGTAAAAAAAAATTATGTATCATAGTTACGAAGAAAACCAAACGTATATTTAATAATATGTACATATTACTATACTTATAATATACCTATATGTATCTGTACAGATCGAGTATAACGGTAAGGCTCACTTTGAATCGATATATACAATAATAAATTATATAGAAGACTATTTTTTTTATTTACTTTTTCTTTTCTTTTAATTAAGATTTAATTTTCAATTTTCACATCATACATACATATAATAGGTATATGTATACTATATATAGGTATAATGACAGTGCGAACACATTTATTGGTTTTTATTTCTCCTTTTATTATATTTGGTTTTTCGTTTTACTTTTTAACTCTTTCTTTAACGCAGTGAAATCATTTTATACGTGGAAGACAGACGAAGTTTTTTTTTTTTTCTTATTTTTGTTTTTTTCCCCTTGTGATTTCTGAATTTTTTATATATATATTATATACAGGGAAAAGCGGGGGCAAAACGGGACAGATAAGTGAAAAATTTCGCTGTAACTATACCTGTGATTCTAAATGATTGCAGTGTTTCAATAAGAAATTGAAACTGGATGATTAATTTTGATATTTCGAATAAAAAATATCGTCGGGGGCGAGATATAGGACAGTCTCAAAATACTCCGAATTTCTACTTTTTTCCCCCACAATTTTCCAATCATTTTTGGGCATCCCATTTTGCACCATCAATACATCCCAATCTTCTGTCCCGTTTTGCACCACCGTTCCATTTTAGCCCGCTCTCCCCTACCTATGTATTTTTTTTTTATAGGTGATGTTAGTATATACAAAACGTTATACACGTTTAATATATTTGTTAGTTATACGAACATCGCATAAACGACGCGCAACATTCAAACGGCCTGCACGTGTAGGTAATAGGTATACTCAACACTTAACGTAGGTATATTAAAGCAGCCTCTCTTCGTAATTAATTAGGCTTTAGTTTTCAATTAAGACGTGCGAAATTATTCCTACCATGGTAAAATTACCTATCTTGTACATTATACCTACATATACCTATACGCCGACTCGTATCATGTTGAATGAATTAATCGTTATATTGAAATATATTGATTTTGTTTTTTTATTTTTATTTTTTTTTTTTAGAAAGATATTCTATTTTTCAACACTAATTATCAGCTGCTTGAGAGCACGCAATTATGGTATAATATCTAGATACACCTGCAGCTGCTGCAGGGCAGGTATAATATACCTATAGTGTAAATACGTGATGATGATGTTGATGATGATGATGACGACGATGATAGTTCACGTATCTTGTATACCTAAAACGGTAATAAATGAAAGAAATGAAGTAAAAAATAAATTGAACGGGAAAAAGCGACAAGACCATCTATAGATATACGATATACCCATAATTCACGATTACCTGTTTGTTTATTACCATATTTCATATTATAGTCAATATATTCATTTCTTTTTTTTTATTAATTTTTATTTTCCCGGAACGCTGGTGATTGTATTCTCATTATTATTATTATCTAAAATTGAAGCAAATGGCCGGAATTAGTACCGCAGTGAGCTTACTTCAAATACTTATAGGTGTTTCAGGGTCTTTATAGGCATATACACTACATTTCCCTATTTAGGGATGATTAATGATTATGTAGTTTATCCACGTCACCCGCAGTAAGATAGAATACAAGTATAATCATATCCGCGTATGGGTATAACAATTATGAATGTTCTTGCTATTCACGTAGAACTATTATAGTCTTTTTTGTTAATAGATTTGCGTACCTAGGTGTACATACCTGTATACATAAAGCGAATAAGTAATTATAATGAAAACACAACCCCGTGCATATATAAATTAAGTAATTAAATAATTAATTAATTTTATAATAATTATAATTAAAAAGAAGTGATTTATACCATATACCTACGCGACTGGAAAGTTTAAGGTACACACATATTCTAATTTTGTTAATATTATATAAAAGATTATCTAAACACACGTAATATTCCTCGACACTGTTTTCGGGCACGCAATATCGACATAAAACCCTAAAAAATTCTCTCACGTAACATGTATCCCCCTCTATCTGATGTATATCGCGTTGGAATTTAAAAAAAAGAATAAAAATAAAAAAAAAAAAAAACTAAATAAAAATTCAATTTAGAATTAGAATGAGAATCAGAACTAGAATTAGAATCAAAATCAAAATAAGCTGAACAGTTATGAGATTTTCCACCGTTGTGGTGATTGGCTGGGCTATAATAATAAAGTTTGGACCGCGGTTAGCGGGAAGTCACGTCGTCGATCTCTATATGATAATATATCGTATAGGTATATATTTAAGAAATATATTCCGTTTGAGTAATTATACCTATAATATACTGCCGTAATTATATATCCTAATTCAAAAACACGCTTAGCTAACAATTATTATGGACTATGGTCAATAATAATAACAACAAGCTAACGATTATTCTATAGAGTAAAAGAAACTTTTCGATGGGATAGGATATACGTATATTCATGATTGCGAACACCGACGTATGTACGACAACAAAATTTACCTACATTTATTATATGTATGTACACCTATTCTTTTCTTTTTTATTTTATTTCCTTTTATGAAAGGATAAACTGAATGTTGATCAATTTTAATTCACCGATCGAGCATAAAAATCAAAAATCAAGAACATTTTGACAATTATTCGGCATATTTTTTATATATGTTTATTCATTTATGGATTTATTTGTTTATTTTTTATTTTTTGAATCTTTAACTCTGATTTGAGTTGTCGACTGGGCTTGTAAAGGGCGTGCCTTGTATATTTCTCACAACGATCGCCCTACGTAGATAATATAACGGACTTTTCTAGTCGACTAATGTGATTAGACAGGAAATAAAGATCTCTTCCTTTCTGTCCGGAAGTAAATAATGGAGAGGATATAATTGTCCCAAAAACACACACACACAAAAAAAAAAGAGAAATATATACCCATGTATGGTATATAAAAATTCATTTCCTGAGAAAAAAAAAAATTTTGATCCATCTATCTTCTGGGACTTCCGAGACTCGGTGTTTCTTATTTTCTGCTTTATTTCTATGTCTTTTATGGGATTCTTAATTTCTGTCTTCAATCATAAGCGGATATATATGTATGGTGAAATTTTAATATTATACCAATGCCGGTATAATGTATGGGTAAATATACACAAATAATAATTGTGTATACACATCATACATGTATGTGTGTGCGCGTGTGTGAATTTTATAATCATGAATATGCTATAAATCGTTTCTCATATTAGTTGTTTATTTTTATTTATATAAAATATTGGAAAAAATCACAGTTACTTAAAAAACATTCTTTCGTTGACTGCTGCAGTGTGCATATACATATATAGGTATACGTATATGTGTATGTATATATATATACTATAATCAATAACTACACGTACATACGTTTACAGAATCATTAATATATTTATAATAGTATAATAATCTTATAGTTTATCGATAGAATTGGCTACATATCAATCAATTAATCAATCTTTCATCACGCGGGGGTCCGCCGTATGTATTATGTGTATATAATCTCATTATTTTTATTTTTTTAAACTATAATAGAGCCGAGACAATTAATTTACGCGGTAAAATGTAAAGAAATTTTTATCATCAATTTATTATTAGATTATCAGCTCGAGTCGGACGGTCACGTATGTATACATATATATTGTACATGCATACATAGCTGAATTTAAAAATAACAAACAAAAAACATTTTAAAATCGTTCATTTCAAGAAAGACCTGAAGCTATAACGAGACAGGGTTTGGTACAGAAGGTTTACTTTCCGTAGCTTCTTGCCACGAAGTTTTTCTTTCATTTTTTCATTTTATCAAATTTAATTTCATAAACTTTGCGGAAAGGACCAGAACGGACTCCGTCCATGTCCATGTCCGTCCCACGATGACTCACGAGTTATTAATTATGCTGAGAGTTTTTTTCTAATTAACTTTTCAAGAGTGTACAGAAGGGTTGTTCTACGGTCAGGGAGACTGGAGACAAGGCAAAGCCTCGCGCGTGCGTTTGAAAACACTTTCAGGAATAATTATTTCAAAAAAATAAAAAAATAAAAAAAGAAGAATATTTCACATACCACTCGAATTTGTTTTGTTCTTTTTACTTTTCCTCGCAAACATCAAGGGTCGCGAAAACTCGAGCATATGTATGTACACAAAATTATGGGTTTATAAATTATTGATATGAGTTTAGTGAAAAATTTCGAAACAGATTTTTTGTTTACATTTTTTCTCGTGTCAATCTGCATTAAGAGAGGATTTTTAGCCTAAAACGACATTGCAGATTTCGTATTTAATTTGGAATATCTTTCACCGAGCTGACCAGAGATCACATTTCGACTTGAACATTTACGTTGGGGTGTATTAGAAATGGATTTTCTCCTTAAGCTATAATCGTGAAGCCGTTAGGGGCAAACTTGTGATCCTATATAGATTATCGATACAGAAAATATTCAATTAGATTCACAGAGCGCGTCTATACGAGATTAACGGCCAGTCGCGTGCTTTCCTTTTAAAATAACCGCAGTCTAAATACAAAAAACAAATAAAAAATAAAAAAAAATAGCGAAGATGAGATAATGGGAATCAATCAAACTGACATACCATTTCTCGAGACTAATAATTAATATTAAATGACAGTAAAAAAAAAAAAGAAAAATAAAGAAAATCTCAATGATTTTATTCCATTTTTCCGAGAGTAAGAGAAAATAGAAAAATTTAAGACCATATCACTTTTGTCAGTAATTCTGTTTACCTGGAAGCCCCCATAGGACTGTGAAATCCCTGAAGCAGGGGATCATCCCGTTGCTGAACGAACTACAGAACGCACCCTTTTGGTCTTATTTTTTATAATTATAGATAATAAAATAACTTGCAAATATTGTATTTAATATGTCAGAAGTAAAACTATTCGTCGGATACTTGAAAAATACTGCGAGAGGTCTACAAAATGATGTAAGAACCGATTGGTAAACTAAACTGTAAATACTGACTGATAACGCACTGATTTCTTATCCGCTTATCCGGACGGATTGGCTTACTGACTCACGCGGTAGATTATTGATAAAATCGTTTGGATTCGATTAAAATAAAATTAAACTATATCAAGTGAGTTTGAACACTTATGTATGTACACACATAGATCGATTAAATCTTGAAAAGAAAAAGTTTTGGGAGAGATTATTTCTTTTCACATTAATTAATTAATTACGAATCGATTTCAATTTTTTTTTTTATCAACTGCTGTAGTGACGTTATATTTTTTTTGTTTTCTGTTTTTGTTTTTTACAAATTTTAAGGTAAATAATTCACACCGTCCGACTTCGGCTACTATTTTGGAGCATTTTACAAATTCTTTTGTATTCTTAGTAACTCTGTATACCGTTTTTTTTTTCTTTTTTTTTGTTTTTTTTTTTATCCTTACAAATTACATACATATGTATAGCCAACACCGACAACAACAAATTTTAATCGACGACTTCCATTGACCCAACGAACTTTCATACGCAATTAGTTGATTTTGAATCAATACAGATTCACAGTGATATTTATTAAATAAAAATATATAACTATATTATTTATCTGTGAGGAACAACAGCCAGTGGTAAGTGAACACCAAGACAGTTCGTTTTTTTTTTTTTTTTTTTTTTTTCTTCATTTCATTTCATAGTAGATGATATTAAATTTTATTAGTCTGGACGAGCGATCTTTAGATCTTTATCAATTATCATTAAGCGCATGGGACACCACATTGTACATATCTACAATATCCTACACAGAGGATTCAATATGATCGTCAAAAAAAAAAAAAAAAAATCAACAACAATTTATCAGTATAAAATAAAGAATAATTAATAAAAAATGTATTATTTATTCAGAATTCTAAAAAGGTAAGATAAAAACAAAACAAAATAATGCAATCATATTGTCACTTTGAAGGCAGCATATCCATGCATGTGTATATGTATCAATAATTCTACTCTGGGTTTCGTCGAGTGTAAAGATTAAAAAAAAAAGTCTCTTATATCACACGAAAAGTAGAAAAAAAATAAGAATAAAAATAATACAGATACGTGTATTATCCCATGCTCTTGAACTACCACTTTTACACTATTCAGGATCAATGACTCAATAGTATTATGTTTCAAGGACTGACTTATTCGACTTATATATGTCTTATGTACTTTTAAAGCGCAATTAATCAATATAGCTTCAATCGAACAGGAACACAAAAGTTCACGTAAGCTTCGTCAGTCGTGGTTTCTTTTTTTTTTTGTTCTCTTTCTATAATTATTATTTTTACGCTGTGTCTTTCTAATAACCACCAATGTAATATGTATGTATCAGACTTTGCGCATTTTGTGATAAATTATTCTTTTCTATTTTATCATAACTAGTAATATGTATTTACGAAACACCCTAATATCTGATCATTGCAATACGTAACATCAACCAATAATAATAATATTAATAATGATAATAATAATAATAATAATAATAATAATAATAATAATAATAATAATAATAATAATGATAATAATGATAATAATAATAGCTAGGTGTAAAATAATAATAATAATAATATGTACAAATATATTTTACATGACAACGAATTGTGCGTCACTATGCATTGCATTGCATCGTTGTCTTTGAAGAGTCTCGCAGAGTTTCACGAGAGGACGTTGACTTCACGTGGAGAACCGCATACGTTTAAGACACTGTCCGCTACGTCTGGGGTTGCCTGATTTCTTGCTTCGGTCTGGGCCTGCCTTATAGCTTCCTTGTACGGTCCACGTTTCTTCTTGTTGAATCGTGTCTGTGCATTGAATGTTTGTTCTAATGAAATTTCATGACAAAAAGGAGAGCGAGAGAAAAAGAAAAAGGGACGATTTTGAGGAATAATGTTGAATAGAGTGTGATATGGATGGATGTATGTATGTACGATATTAGGATCAAAAAATGGAATCTCAAGACCGAAATACATCAGATCAATACATACAACTAAAGTTCAAATTGATGTTAGAAAGACTTTATGCAAATTTGTACCTTAAACGTTTCCAGAAACGGACTTAGCTGGTCACAAGACATTAGGGAGCTTGTCGATGAACCGTACCAAGCTACGTGGGCCTGTGGTCCAGAAGATGTTCCGTCTTCCTTGCATGATACTGTGATGCTCAGAACCTGAAATGATCGTTTTTTATATTTAAATTTGGTTTCTCTAACAGAGCTGTTTTCCAACACACTTTGTTCTCCAATTATACAGAAGATAGATGCAACATTTGGGGTCGCTTTATAAAATAAAATATCCCGAAGATCAAGTTGTGCACTGATCATCAAATCTGGTGAGGTTCATACAATATCATTCTACTACCAGTCCAGTTCTGGTTATGGACCAGAACCAAGCCTGCTGAGGTCTTTATCAGAACGACGTGGTATAGAATAGTATAGAAAGAGAACAGGGTATAAGAACTGCGGATTGCTGCTTACAAAAAGCACCTCAACCATTGATAACATGGACTCTGATTTATTAGCTGCTTCGATTATTAGAAACATTACGTGGTAATATTTGTGAGATATCGATGAAAATTGTTCGTCCATCATTAAGGGAGAACACCACTGTGACAGATTGAAAAAAATCGATTTTTTTTTTTAAATTGCATTTCCCGAAAGTACATTCGGAAATATAACGAAGTTTATTTGGGCGCACGTAGCGTGGTCATCTCTGCCTCGCGCGGTGAATGGTAGATATCTATACTTGCTGCCACAGGGACAATACCTGTCTCGTTTCCTTTGTCAAATTCCTTTTATACAGACTCATAATGCCATCTAATTTTCATTTTTTGTTGCCTTTTTTTTGGACTAATACTTTTCGTATAAGCGATCCGCGGCCGTTGGACCACTGTTATTATACTGGTTCAATTGTGATTTAATGAATTTGTTAATTTTCAATTTTTTTAAATAAAAATTCATATAAGTTCAATGTATGCTTAATAATATATCTTCTCCACAAATCCTGAATAAATAATCTATAGTTACCAATAAATAATTCGATAAAAAGGGCCCTCTTTTAAATTCTTAACAGTGGTGTTACCCCTTAAAGTGAATAAAAAAAAAAAAACGATTTACCTTTCCTGGCCACCATGGAAACCCGTGAATTTTTCCCCATACAACGTCACCCACGTCCATCCGCCTTCCGGTAGCTGTAAGACAGTGAGCGACTGGTGTAGCAGCTAAACGCATGACGAGTGGATGTGCAGGTGGTGGAAAGTCCGGGGCTGTTTCTCCCGCATCTACTTCCGGTTCTTGTTCACTAAGATCGTCGCTGCTAGCTCCTGGACTCTTGCATCCGGAAGAGGCGTTGCTTACTGGGTAATCGCACCTGGCATATGCGTTTGTGTTTAATCTCTTCAGTGATATGGACAGTTTCTGTTTCAGGCATTGCTCTTTTATTGCTGTGTAAGAGTCACCCGGAAGGACGTTCCACTTTTGCTGATCACCAGCCTCGTCTCCCTGATGCTGCTGTTGCTGTTGCTGTTGCTGCTGTATCCCAGTACCATTTGTCTGCGACTGAGCCTTGTGCTTTCGTTCTTCCTTGTGCTTTTTCTTGTGCTTAACCTTGTGCCTGCGACGATGATAAGAGAGAGGGTCAGAAGTTGGGTTGTACCTGTGAACAGGATTACCCGATTCTCGTTATAACAGTTCGAAAAATTACTAAATACGAGTATGATACCCTCATGTGTGCGTGTGTGATACTCAGGGTGAACACTATAAGGGTTAATAATAAGGGGTAATACTGGATTTCTATTCCACACTTCTCTGACTTTTACCTGTGTTTTCCCGACTATAGTCGTTACATTTTTCCGACTCGTTTCACGCTTTGTGTAACATCGAATGAAAATGTTCAAATTTTCAATGCTTTTGGGGCTCTTTCTAACTCTGTCTTATGCCTCTTTGGATCGCGAGAAAGTCGAGGGGCCATTAAATGACAGTAAGACGATTTTTCAGAACATGGGATTAAGTTAAATGATACCTGATGAAGAGGTATATCCAATAATATTGATATTACCGGCGTAATTAACGTGGAAAGCAAGGGCAGTTCAGTTTAAGTAACTTCAGTTACTTAAATGGTAAGCCAAGTACAAAAGAATCAAATATCCCTCAAGTTCCCTGAAATTTAACTGAAGTTTTAATATCCAAACAAATAAAATCCCCTGGCTTATGGTTTTTGCAAAGACTGGTCATACTAAGTATGTGCTATATACTAGACTACCCCCCTTTTCTCATTCGAATTAAGCTGATAGATTTATGAACTAGAAATTCTTTTTTTTTTTTTTTTTTTTAATATTTAATGACGCGTGAGATTTTAAGCCGAACTTCGAACCGTGGATTGCCGTTAAAGTTCAGCCTCGTTGAAAACTGATTATGCAGAAAGAGGGTGAAAATTGAAGATTAATCATCATAGCAAGTACCTTACCTTGGCGATCCATTGCAGGGTGATCTAGCCGGTGAAACACCTCCGAGCATTTTTCTCCTAGCTTCTTTTTTTGCCTTTTTTAAAGCTCTTTTCGCGGCCTTGGCGCTAGCATCCTTCCCTCCGAGAAGTTGAATCGCTTCATGTGATCGTTCCTCCTCGTTTTCATCAACTTCCGTTAAGTCAACGATAGGGGTTTGTTCCGGAATCTCTAGAGGATCTCTTTCCAATTCCGTAGGTCCATCCTGCGTGTCTTCCGTGTCAGTTTCCGTCTCCCGATCGAAAGGACTGCATTGTATCTTCGCAGGAATCTTCATCACCGTGCCCTCGCCTTGTGTACCGAATGATATTTTAATAACCGGAGTCGTCCGCGCCGTTCTACTCGCATCCTCGAACACGGACTCATCCCACAAATCCTCCATTGATCCTACGGACCTTTTCTTCCTCGACACTCTACCTCCGGTTGGTCTTAGCCTCATAGTCGAATCGGCGGCCGCCAACGTCTTCTTATCATCCTCGTCGGGAACCTTCGCACTTTCCACCGACGAACTGCTGAGTCGCCTAGGTCTCGCGCAGTACGCTGTCGATGGATTGTTCATGAATTCTGTCACCCTGTTTCTTTTCCCGCTATCGTCTCTTCCGTCCTCCGGTTTCCCGGGCGAATCCTCCTCGTCCTTTGACCAGTACGAGGCCCTGGAACCCCCGGAAACCGGTTTCCCTTTATCGCCGGCTTGAACGGTGCCGTTTATCTCGTTTGGTCGGAGCCTCGAGAGCTTGGGTATCAGGGATGGGTTCAATTTCGCAGGTTCCGAATGGCTGAGGGGTGTTTTTGGAGACTGTGACGTATTTTCCGTTTGATTTTCGGTGAACAAGTTACGTTGACCTTTGGCGGGCGTAGGCTGACACGATCGTCGATCGCTTCGCCTCGTCGGTGTCGTCTCTTCGATTTTTCGCTTCCTACTAACGTCAACGTTCTCGCTATTCTCGTTGCAAATCGATCTGCACTTACTGCAGAGTACCTGACGAGGTCGAAGCCGGACGGTAGGACGAGCATTTTTGTACCTAGCTGGCGGGTTAATGTTTCTTCTGAGGTCTATCTTAGCCGGCGTTACCAAAGCCGCACGTTTTTCTTGGAAGTAACTAAATCTCGCACCGATCGAGGCGAATTTATCTCCATCCCCGCCTGGTACAGGCTCCGGTATTTGTACCCCGCATGGCAATCCTCTGGAAGAAGACCGCCGGATGAAATTCGTCTTTGAGTCGAAATTGGAAAAATGATTTTTCATACATTTAAAAATCATTCTTATAAAACCTAAACGAGCAAAATGGATACCGATAAGTTCGTAGATTTGACTAATCTAAAAGATATATATCTCTAAATATATCGTCCATGTGTAGCGGGGATATATAAAACCCAAGTCAAAGATTTCTACACGGTGAAACTAACCGAATGATAGAATACACATCGGCGGTCACGTCGACTATTGATTTAAGGGATAAGCTTGAACAATCGACGTCGAACGACCGAACAAACACCCAGCTCACCCTGACACCGATGCACGCGCGTATGAATGTATGTATGTATGTATGTATGTACCTATCTCTAGCTATAACGTGAACATGTAAGTGAACATGTATATATTATGTTCGTGAGTACAACGAATTAACACGGATAACCGCATTCGTAGTATAAGTTTAACTAAATAAGGATATTATAGATATGTAGAAGACGGAATTCTATACTTTATCGAGAAAGGAAACTATACGAGTATTTTACGAGAGAAGCGAGAAATGGGGGGAGAGAGAGAGAGAGAGAGAGAGAGAGAGAGAGAGAGAGAGAGAGAGAGAGAGAGAGAGAGAGAGAGAGAGAGAGAGAGAGAGAGAGAGAGAGAGAGAGAGAGAGAGAGAGAGAGAGAGAGAGAGAGAGAGAGAGAGAGAGAGAGGTGTCCTCCACTCGACAAGTACCCTTCTATATTACACGGGTTACTGAGCTCCTTTAAGGACCGTTGGGCATTTGGAACATCGTGAACAAAAGGATTGCTTAATCAATCGTTAAGAACAAAGGCTCGAGCCATTTGATATCTGGCTTCAGTGGAATGATTCAGTTTAGCAACGGACCAATGCGTAAACAAGTGGCTATGGATGAGATGAAGGTACCTATCCACCACCTACCGCATAATAACCAACTTGGCAGGTGATCAACCTACGGTCTATAGAGCCAAAGCGAAACGAAATAACAAATTGTGCTGCAGCAGCATGAGTAGTCTCCTCATTGTATTCTGCAATCGGTAATGAGTAACGGGTGTATGTCTATGTTCGTTGTATTTACAAGTGCGGGGTATATAGTGCAGCTAAACCGGCGACAAATATCATATATAAATATATATATATAACACTTATTGTTGTTTTGTCGGGACGCAAAGTATGTAGGAAAAGTAATTACCTACTATACGTCTAGCGCATAGTGTCGAGCTCAAGTGTGTATAGATACGCACATACATACGTTACATACGTATCTACATACTTCAGGTCTCTTGACATCGATACGCACACAAGTGCGCGCGCAGTACACTTGCACAAAGATATTCATGACCGACACAACGACCGTCAAGGGGTACCAGGGTACACATAGTGCGGGGACATAGGCGGGTATTTGCATCTATCCATCCATCCATCCATCTATCTATCTATCTATCTATGTTATGTGAGGCGACTGCGAGATCAATATCGAATTGATGAGTATGCGGAGAAAACGCAGCGTTTCTATACCTGTACGGCTAGCATATAGTTATCGTTTTCCTTTGTCCGGATTTAGGGAGGAAGAAATTTCTATGACGAACTTTGTTAATGCAGAAAGTAAAGAGAACCTTGATTGGTAAGGAGAATTCATGCTGTTTCCGTTGTTCAGCCTGGACTGTGCAGTGGTGACGACTATGAGAGGTCGAAAACGCAAAAACAGAGAATGATTCCATCGGGATATTCCATCGTATTGGGATAAAAACTGTGGGATAAATTATACTGTAGAATGACTTACTTTGAGAGAATGATCAACACTTTATAATCGCGTTCCTCTTTTTAGGACGTATATAAAAAAAAGATGAAATAGAAACTAATGACGTTAATAACTTTCTCTTTGTATACCATACAGACGGTTTTCAATTTTATAAAAAATAATCTTACTTTATCCTCGTACGTATGGCCTGTATGGGATATGTTTGCTATTCCTCATCAATGAATGAATATATCCAATTATCACTGAGAATGGCTTGAAGCTAAATTCATAACCGATGGTCTTTTGTTAGATTTCTTAAAGTCTAACGACGTCAGAACGGTCACGTATCCACGTTTATAGTTTGGACTAAATTCGATATAATCTGCTTTTCGATCTATGAAAATGTATAGAAGTGGAAAAGTTTTGGAGAAATACCGTTCGCTGAAATTGTCGGTTTTTTACCCTGACGCGATTCATTTAAATCTTTTATTAGACCGTTACCATATACATACAGGAAGAAACCCAAATAAAAAAATAAATTACGATATTCGTCATCGAGGCCGAGAAGTCTGTTGGGTCACTCTGCAAGTCTACGAATTGTATCTTATATTGAATAATTCAAGTGTCTCATGATACTTATCTAACTTATCCAAACGGTCATCGGTGGTGGTGGTAGTCATGTATGGTGCCTTACCGGGATCGTTATCATTGAACGTTAAAAAAAAAAAAAAAAAAAAAAATAATCTTGAGCCTAAACCAAGCGTTAAATTCCACGCCTTTTCTCCGTACCAGAATGATATACATATATATATATATACTTACCAAAAGTTTCTGTCTTCGTCTGGCGTATGCAACTACTTAGTTGTAGTATAAAGTCACGCCCGCATAATATTATAGGTATAATGCGTATTCCTCAAAACTTTATATCTCTTCACAGACGATAATGTATGTAGTACAAACTACTCCAACCGAATAATCTTATCGTATATCCTAATTATTTCATTTCCATGATATATGTATATCAAAATGCAGAACATCATTCTATGTGTATGTATGTATGTATTATTATTATTTTTTTGTTCTTCGTACATTCATTATTTAAGAGGACGAGAAAAACGTGAAGTGAAAAATAAAGTGGACATATTTAGACACAGTTTGTATGTATATATACCTAATGGAAAATATTTTTCGAAGGACTTTTTGATCGCATTTAAAGACCCCGAGAGTTGATAATTAACGAAAGTATACGTATATATGTAAAGAACGGTATAACGGAGGGAGCGGTATAGACACTGCCCCGTTCATTTCCTAACCACTTTAGACGCCATCTTGTCCCTGCACGTTAATTGAACGAATTTAGTTTGCAAATGAATTTCTGATCGAGAAAGAGAGAGAGGAAGGGAAAGATAGAAAGAGAAAAAGAGAAAAAGAGAAAAAGAGAATCGACAGCCTTCATATACGACCGCGGGTTGGTTCGCGAGGAAATTGATGAATATTAAAGAATATTTATTATTAAAGAATATTTCCGTACTCGTATAGGTATAATCAATCGGCGAAACTACCCTGCGCATATTATATATATCATAGTGTAGAAGTAGAGCTCGATGCGCAGGGGGATGCGGAGAGGGGAATTTTGGTAAATATTTGAACTCCGAAGGGAATATACCTGGACGGAGGCGAAAGGTTCGTTTGTTGCCGAGGGAATATATAGGTGCACACAAGGAACGGGACCGAGCCCTAAGGTATCCTTAACTCCAAGGCGGTTCCAATGAGCCGTGATACATCTGCGCGGCCATTAATCACAGCCAGAAGCGTTCGGCCACGTAGCACCAGATATACAGCTACAGCTACAGCTAAAGCTAAAGCTAAAGCTAAAGCTAAAGCTACAACCGCGCGCCACAACTCTATCGCCATCAGACCACGAGGAGGCCTGGGAGATGGGCGTACGTATGTATGTATGTATGTACAACATGTACGTATATGTATGTACTTACTTTTCTATCGAATCTTTTATTATCGTAAGAGGAAAACATATCGAGCTATGAAATACGTGCGCATTATCGGGCATGATTGCAATTTGTCATAACAAAAAATAATGAAGAAAATAACAAAATACTGGTATTATGTTTTATATATCGTATGCAAGACGCAGAATTTCTTTGTACTTATATGGATATCTGGTCTATGCCAGATTATTCATATTTTATTCAATTCTTGATCCCGCGGTCGGATTTATTCGATAAGACAAAGAAGAAAACAATATCTAATATAAGTTATATCGAATAAATTTGTTTGTCTTTGTTTCAATTTTGAGATACGCTGTTGAGGATAGTCGGTATCTACGAATATATATTTGAGGCGAATAAGAATGAAACGAATTGCAACATTCCATATTTCATTTCCGTTCTTGCGGTCTCTAAAAGATATTAGTGCCTCCTTATTAAAGTTGTGTGGCAAAGCTTATCCAACAATCATTTGATAATTGTTGTCAGGCAATTATAAAGCGAGGTTTTTAACACTACTTTTATCTCTTGTACCCTTGATATATAGAAGCGTGTGACTCGTTGAATAGACTTTAGAATACGTATAGTTTCACCACGATAAACCCGCGCCGTGTGAAAGTCTCGCCTAGTTGGAAAAATCGGTTAGCTCCATTCTTAAACGCCAAAAAATACAGTAAAAAAAAAAGAAAAAAAAAAAGAAAATAATAAAGAAAAAAGAAAAAGAAACTAGAGGCAAAATAATTGGGTAAAAACTGCTGACTGACTCTACAGACTGAAACTGCACTACTAAAAGGGCAAAAGCTAACAATAAGATTTGAATGCAGTTCCGTTATAGTAAGATACATATATAGGTATACATTCAGGCGTCGGAATCCGTCGGCGTTCGTCCGTAGCAGGTAGAATGCGACGGAGCTACGTACGGGCTTGACTTTCGCTGTTCGCTGTTATCGAAGCTAACAACACCTAACCGATAATTCTTAGAAGTCAGACGCGGATGCGGTACACGACTAACAGAGCAAACAGTCAAATATTAGGATAAATAGTCGAAAAGATGATGTTCGAAAGAACCAGCCTTTTATTTTATTTTATTTTATTTTATTTTATTTTTGTATATCTGATCTTTTTAGCTACAGACATGTTCGAAAATATGAAGAAAAAGAACAACAAGAGATAAGATTATTGCAGCAATTCGACATGCTGCAGACAAACAGACATTTTTGTCCCTAATTTACCGTAGAGGATATATAATGACGTGAAAATAATTGTCTCTGCAAATTGCTGCAGCAGGACGTACGTTTAGCATATACCTAGGTATATTATACTGTATACAATGCATGTTGCTGCTCATAGGTCTATACACACTATATTAATATGAGGGGAAAATATTTGAAAATATTTTTATCACAAAAGGTGTGTCGCATTGCCTGCAGTGCGTCATCAGCAAAAGTATTTTAAGTTTCGCGACAGTTGCAGTATATAACAGCAGCAGTAGTAGTAAGTAGCAAAAGCAGCAGCAAATCGCGGAAAGAAATAAAAATCGTTACTTTTCGACGATCTATGAGAGTTTCCGACAGAGCAACAAAAAAATATGTACATAAGAGAAAAAAAAAAAAAAAAAAAAAAAAATGAGAATGAGAATGAATAAAAAAAAAAAAAAACAAATTGAAACCGTGGTTTTGCAATCACTAACGTCGTTTAGTTTTTTATTTCATTTTCAGAAAATTTATCGCCTTCTATCGGATCGCAATGACGATGCGTGTTATAATGTTCCACCAGCTTTCCTTTTCGTACGAATTGGAGATAACTTATCGCGATATACATATAATATGTAACTCAGTTTCGACGTGGGCTCGAATTGTCAACTTATTGCTAGAATAATTGAGGGACTTGCTTGCTGTATTCGAAGTTACATGCTGTTACTGTTTCTATGAAAGACCTCGATTAATTGTCGGACCTATGTATATCTACATATTATGTTTGGCTGAATACGTACGAAAAGCCACGTAAGTCGCAGGGCTGACGAGACGAATATCTACGATGTTTTGCGTAGTAGTATATACATAGTCAATTTTGAATATTGAATATTAATAGCGAAGTTATTTGCATCTGACTCGATTGAACATTGGTAAAAAAAAAAAAAAAATTTTTTCTTCATTTTTTTGTGTTTAATGTCACGTAAAGCTGTGAGAATTTAATACACGGCGTGAGCTTTTTTTTCTTATTAATGAACAAATTATGATAATTATAATTGTCCAGAGAACATTCTATTCATATATATGTGATAGTATGAAACTCTTTCAGTTTGGCAATACAAAATAAAACAGGTATTTATGCCTACGTAATTTTTCGTATATCTATATGTATTACAGTCACTATACCCGGCACGCTGTACGTCCGCGGGTGAGAAATACATCCGTGAAATCAGTTTCCTGACTCACCAAAAAAATTACTCATTGGAGATACGAGTGGATAGGTAGGTATGAAAATTAGAAACAAAGAAGTAGCATTGCATAGTTCGCTAAATGTTTAATTGTTACCATTCGGAGTTAGGAACAAAAGCTCTAGCTCTACTGGCATTTCAAACTGCGTTAGCTATTATTGACGAGCTTTAATATCGACGACAAAAGCTCAACGGATTGACAAATGACTGGTTCGTAATTGACGAGGATATTCAAGCTGCTTGATACGTATTCTAGTTGTACAGAAATTGTTGAGAAAAAAACCTAATTTTGATATCTGTATCGAGTTCACGGTAAAACAAGTCGTTATTTTACTATAGTTAATTAATCGAGAGAACTGACGATTTCGAAATTAATGGGAATGCGGTTGGAATAAACAATCATTAGATACGAGAATCGCGAGTCAAACGAAACGAAACGAAACGAGTTCTTGTGCATTCATACTTATATATGTTAAACGGCACCCTATTCCGATATCCGTACCCTGAAGAAAATTTCTCTGTTGAAGAATTAAGGCCAGCTTGTTCCGTGTAGCTGCAGGAAGTCGAAGCTTACGTGGCAGAAAATTTACGGACCAATGCCTTACGAAGAGATACACTGATACCGATCTTCGGCGTAATATATGTCTTAATAAAAACCCGTCGCTCTGGTGGTTTCGTCTAACATAAGTTGTGCTGCACGAGGAGGATCATTGCTGCCCGGATGCAAGACGGCGGCGACAACGCGACGGATCTCTCTTCTCGTCTCTTCTCTTCTTTTCACATCACTTCTCTTCTCAATCTCTTCTCTTTCTCTATTTGGTTGAGAAAGGCGGGGTTCCCCCGCTGCATCGTCGCGCATAACGATGTGGATAATTAAACGTTGGCATTGGCAAAACCGCTTAATAACAACGATTAACAAAAGCATATGTAGAAGTATTGCTAACATTGTATACTATAAGCGTTCGAGATATGTTCTCTAAGCGAAACCTTGAATCGTATGAAAGGTTGCGAAATTATAAGCGAGCCATTCGTTTCTGGTCATAACTTTTTTTTCTGTTTTTTTTTTTTTTTTTGTCATATTTCTTAAAACTGGGCGCGTGGAGAGAATAGTCCAAATCTAAATCCATGAATTTCGCGTTTAACATTTTTTAACGCTAATGAGAAAGGAAGACGAGAATCCAGGGACTCGACAGCACAGCCGTCGAAGCGTTGCATTTCGCGGGGCGAGCCGCCGAAAGGCCAAAAGTATCACGAGGCGAAATTCCTTACCGTTGACGTAGAACGAAAAATAAAATCGGTATCTACTATAGAAAATTACGGAGTTTTTAACGCCGTTAAAATCGTCGTCGTAGGTTAAACCGTTCGCGAGATATTCGCGACAACAGATCGCCGGACGGACTTGCCGTGGAGTACGAAAATCAACTTTAAAGGGGCGTGCGTTTAGCTTACGAAACGGGGCTTACCTTTTTGTCGCGTCCAGCAATGCGCCTTGAAATAATTTCGTCCCGTGCTCAAACGACACGACCACAATGTCCGGCAGCATCGATTCCACGCTCACAAGGATTTTTTCACCTTTTACGAGACCCAGCTCGATCGGGGCTCCCGAGTCCGCCATATTGGTTCGTGAGAATTATTGCTCGGGTCTGTCGGACTGACGTGCGAGCTGCCCGCCGCGGGGCAAGGGGAGGCCGCCATTGCTGCACGCACAGCTGGAGCTACCCTTCTCTGCGCATGTGCGTCGTCGCGACGGTTCAGGGACGTGACAAGCGTCGCGGCCCCCGACACCAATTATATTTCACTACTGAGTAAAACGGAGTTTTTTCGTCAAGACCGTGCCTATCAGGCTTTTTCTTTTTTTAAACAGATACGGCGAAAATTGGGACTTTTTTTGAGACTCAAAATGACCGGCACAAGCCCGCCGATATATCCACCTCCCGACTTTATACTTTGCGTTCGTTTACGCAGCGTTTTTGTTGCGGAAAAAAAAGACCTTAACTGATATTTCGTCTGTAGTAGAGTCGAAAATGTTAGAATCGTGTCTTTCGAGAGAAATGAAATACCGTTAATTGATAAGGAAAGTTTCCCCCTTGTGTCGTCTCAAGAAGGACAAATTTTTAAACGTGACTAGATGCTGATAGAAAATTATTGTTTCTGCGTACATACATACTAGTTATTCATTTTATGATTACGACTGTGTTTTATTAACGTTTTAGCACATTCTCAGTTCTCCATCGACGTAGTGGGTATTGACTGATGGTACGTCGACCGGAGGGGTTAAGGACGGGTTAAAAGCAATTCAGTGTAATCGTCCAAATGTCAATAGTCAGCTAATATATAGGTATGCTGTACATACATACATACAGCCTATGTATGTGGAAAATTATCTAGATTATAGGCCTAAGTATAGATGAAAGATTGAAAATTATCTGCATATAGAGATACAATATTTCATTCTGTTATAGAGTATCAGTAATTCGATGTATGATGTATGATATACCTATGTTGTACCTATGTATGTATGTTCGATATACGAACGTCGTACTCAGAACTTTATCAGTTCGT
The DNA here is from genome assembly GCA_963924015.1 of Macrophya annulata. NCBI lineage: Eukaryota > Metazoa > Arthropoda > Insecta > Hymenoptera > Tenthredinidae > Macrophya > Macrophya annulata. Next base: position 26,648,575 of record OZ001261.1, read on the forward strand.
GTTAAACACTGTTTAAAAAGAATATCACGTGATTCGAATAATCTATATATTCCGCGATGTCTTGACGTCAGGAATCGCATTTGTCATAATTCTTAACCAATTAAGTGGATTTCCATTTTTCAAGTTACGGTCCTGAATTTAAAGGCGAAAGCTTGGGCACAACTCACACGCCTGTTGGTTGGCAACTTATCATATACATATTACAAACTACCCTCAGCAGATGAGGATAAACTGTTCGAAAAAGTATGCATAACCGAATAGCTAAATATGAATATAAAAATCTAATTGTGTTTATATAATCAGAGAGCGTTCTTTAACAATGAACAATAATTATGCATAAGAAATAATTATTTTTCGCAACAGTTGATATTATTCGAACTTGAAACAGGTTTTTTTTTTTTTTTTTCGATTAAAAATAATTTTGTTACTATTATTTATCTTGTTAGCAGTAGTGTAACGATTAAATGTCATTTTACTATGATATGGTATGCAATTGCGCTGCGAAACATAGGTATATCCAAATAGTTTGTTTTCCTTTCGGAATTTAATTACGTAACATAGGTATGCATAATAATAATTCCGTTCCCTAACTTTTACTGCAATTTTTACCGCTTATCAAATGTCCAAGATTTTCCATACTTTTTTTTTTATTTTAATTTATATTTATACGTTCCTCGGAGCAGTTATCATCGTACGGCAAAGCAGAGGTGAAAGCTGTTTCAACGACGATAGCTCGTAAAGGTCTTAAAAAGCGAAACCTTTTTTTCAGCTACCTAACCGACCAAAGACCAACGTATACATACATAACGTAATACACAACACAACGTCACTGAAATACAAAATATGAGACTACGAGATTAGGAGAAAGATAGAGATTTAATAATAGAGATACAAGACTAGACGAGCAAAGAGGAAACTCTTGCCAACGGAGCCGCGGGCGGAGTTCTATGCTTTTCGATCTTTCCACAGTCGATGGCGCCGAAGTACGAGGTCTGAGAGGATTGTAGTGGATTTCGAGAGCGAGCGATAGTAGTGCGGTGAGGTGAGGTGAGACGAGACTAGCGTTTGACGGTAAGAAGATTAAATTAACAGTTGTTTATGAATGGGAATAAAACATAATTCGTCAAAAAATATTCCCACGTTTTATTTAATCCTCGTTAATTTGAATCGTTTACATATTACTCCGTTAGTTGGTAACAATTTTCACCAACGTCCGACTTTTGTACTTTTTTGTTCATATTCACGTGACATATTCGTCTGTGAATTTCACTAACATGTATCAAACATCACAATTTGTGAATATCCCATGATATGCATATGTATGTATCTACGGACGAAAATAGATCTGTCAGCCGTATAAGTATCCACGTTATTATAGAATCATCGGTAAACTGGGTCTCTGGGCTCGTGAACAGCGATAGACAATTTCGAAAATCAGTAGAACAGAACAGGTATAGAGAGTTTTACTGCAGTTTGTTAACTGCACTAGTTACAACAAGGGTCGATAGTATCCGGTGCATCGATTGCCCGGCAAAAATAAAAGACAAACGCTCGAAAGAATAATTGGTGTCAAATTTTTAATTTTATACAAGCATTTGTTCATATACATATTTTTGCAGCAAACGCATATCCAATGTCAGACAGTTGAAATGATTTTTGATAATAATATTTTGTACAATTTTAATCGATTGATACAAATAAAAAAATTGACAATAAAAAATCTTAAATTTTAATATTTATTTATATTAAATTCTATTCTCGTTCTATAATCCCGCGTATTGCATAATAATAAAACGCGTATATTTATAGGCGCATAGTCGCACGGTATTTCGGGAATCTCAATAACTCTTGATCCTTTCTTATTTCCATAGTACACCGTTTCTCACACATACGCGTATACACATAATAATGGCACCAGAAAGAATAGACTTGGACAAACCACTGTGGGATTTAAGCACATTTGCTGGAAGATGGCAGCATTTTGCATGGGTAACAGATTTCAGGACCTGTGTTGCCTCAGAACAACAACTACTTGATGCTAAACAGCTATGTGAACAATACAGGTAGTGATTTAATACTATGTAATGTATAATATAATCTCAAAACAATACAGAATCCAACAAACTATGAGCAATATATTATTAAGGAACGGAAACCATATCTCATCTTTCCAACAATTATCAAAGGTATCAAAAAAAAAATAAATAAATAATAATAAACATTTCAAAACAATCCCCCAAAAATAACAAATATTTCATAATTTTGTACATTCATGATTTTACAGTCTCTGTCTTTTTCTACTCAAATTTATTCACATGCACCTGTTTCATTAGACTTTTTATTCTCTTTTACATCGCCCTTGATTTTAGAGCGGGTAAAGAGCCAGCTGGAACAACACAAGAGCAGATAGTATACGCGAAGAAACTCTATGAGTCTGCATTTCACCCTGACACTGGAGAGCTTCAGAATGTTTTTGGTAGAATGTCTTTTCAAGTGCCCGGTGGTATGGCGGTCACTGGTGCTATGCTTCAGTTTTATAGGTGAGACAGGTGCTTATTATGTGTACGAGTAACGGCTGAAGGAATGGAAATAAAAAGATAAGGATGTAAGAAACGCGTTTTTATAAGTTTTCTAATTCCTTTTTACAGAACAACTACCGCTGTTGTATTCTGGCAGTGGGTTAATCAGTCTTTTAACGCTCTTGTTAACTACACAAACCGAAATGCCAACAGTCCGATCAGCACAGCTCAGTTGGGTACCGCTTATGTTAGTGCAACTGCTGCAGCAATGCTTACTGCGATCGGTTGCAAAGCTTTTTGGAAAAACAGAGCCAACCCTCTAATGGCCGTAAGTCATTTGATGTTAAATTGTCATACTTTCGGTTTTGCTTTAACCTTGATGTATATGAAATTCTTTGAAAAAAATATGTGAAAACACTTTCAAGGACCAGTTCAAATCTATGTCATGTGTTCCAAGGGTGATGCATGAATGTTATATCAACATTTTCAGAGATACGTCCCATTCGCTGCTGTTGCCGCAGCCAACTGTGCTAACATTCCATTGATGAGGCAGAACGAGATTATCAACGGAGTTGACGTCAATGACGAGAACGGAAACAAGCTGACTAAATCGAAGGTAAAGTATTTATCAGTCTTCAAATTGTCTGAATTTCTTATTACAAGCTACAGTCCCAAGTATATCTTGACAGTTTATAATTTTCTGATATTTTTAACTGCAGATCGCAGCAGTCAAAGGTATTAGCCAAGTTACTCTGTCTAGGATCGTCATGTGCGCTCCAGGAATGCGTGAGTACTTCTCTTTCGGAAATATGTAGTTTTATGACCCAAGAAAACGTCTTATACAACAGTTCAAACGATTTTTGAGTCAAGAAAATGAAAGCCAGACATTTATCAAGCTTGTTCAGAACTTTCTCCTTCTAATGCAATTCTAATTTTGTATCATTGCTTTATTTTTCATAGTCATTCTTCCGCCAATTATGCAAAAGCTTGAGACATACCCATGGATGCAAAGGATCAAGCCACTCCATGGGCCAATGCAAGTCTTGATGGTTGGCTGTTTGTGAGTAGAATTTACTGTCGTATTATAGATAATCAGAAAACTACCGCAGAGACTAATTATTGTTAATAATCTTTCTTTCAGTTTAACTTTCATGGTCCCAACTGCCTGTGCTCTGTTTCCACAGAACTGGTGAGCAACTTTAATGTTCAATAAATAATGTTATATCACTTTGACAATCTCTTTTGCTTTGTATTTATATCTAAATAAGATTTAAAGCAACTTTTCTATTTCCACAGTTCGATCGCAGTGAGCACAATTCAGAATTGGGAGCCAGAGAACTATGAAATACTTAAGAAAAATTGCAAGGATGGTAAAGTGCCGGAATACCTTTACTTCAACAAGGGATTATAAATTGAATAACTTGTTTGATACTGTGATGCAATAAAATAATTGGTCAATAAAGTATCACAGGGTCAAATACTTGAGTCGGAGATAGCGAGCTTATATCTATAGGTGCATAGACCAAATACTTAAATACATATTATCATGATTAGGCATAAAGGGTAGCCTAATTAAAATTAAATAATATAGAAGAAAATAAAATGATTTGAGAAATAATTGGTGGGGCATCATATAAAGTTACTTATTATTGAGCGAAATTCTACACAGCAATAAGTTGAATCTCATATTGCGAAATCGGATAGACGATAACGTTAAAAAAAATCGCGATAATGCTGCCTTCAATGATAATTGTAAGATAAGTTTTGATTTATTTATAGTCATAAGAACGGAATGATTTGATACAGACACGAAATTCAATTGAATTAGCAATAATTGTGACCATATATAATTATCATGTATACAGAGTGGCCCATTTTAATCGATCCAGGCGAATATTTTCGTAAATAAGCAAAATACAGGAAAATACTTCAGACAAAAGTTGTATGTTTCCAAGGGGGACATTTGACAATGCGGTTTTGAACTTTTATAGTTCTATGGGGTTTTTATGAGGTAACTTTTGTTTTTTAAAAAAAATACATTACTTATGTGGGAAACTTTTTTTTCTCAAAGTTCAATTTCTCATTTTTTTTTTAGATGAAAGATATTTTTTTAAATGAAAAAAAAATTTGTTTGAAAATATGAGGTCAAAGAAAAAAATATCAAGAGTAAAAAAATTTTCAGTCTTATTGATTATTCACGGCAAGTCATTTTTAAGATTCATGAATCACTAAGAATGTTTTCACATTATTAGCTTTGTAACGTTATAATTAACTCCATTATTTCATGGTGAGAATTTAAACTTTTAGAAAAAAAAATGTCCTACAAAACTGATTTATTTTTTTGTCTAGATTATGAATTTGTACTAAAAATTAGGGGTTCCCGATTAAAAAACAAGTTACCTTATGAAATCCCCATAAAACCCTATAAAAATTCAAAACCCATAATTTTATCAAATGTCCCCCTCAGAACCATCGAACTTTTATCTGAAATATTTTTCTATATCTTACGTATTTTCGGAAATATTAGCCTGGCTTGATTAAAATGAACCTGCACCCTGTATATTGAAGTATGAGGCAATTTATTTATAGCAATACCGTATACTATATTAAGCTGTGATTATTTTATCCTAATATTATTAATCTTCGCCTGTTTCTAAAAAGATTTCGAACATGTATAATTGTTCAATATATTTTAGTAAATGATATACGCGAATGATGAAACGTGTTTAATTAATAAATATGAAAAATGAATCGCAATTTCTTTTTTACTTACACCTTACTGGACCTACATAGATGTATGTATGCACATATGTACATACATATTTCTTTAGTTGAAGTAATTCTAGGTGAAAAGATGAAGAGATGCAGAGAAGATGACAAAAAGTAATTAATAATGAATAATCGTGGAAAGCTATTTAATCTTATTAATATTGATAATCAATCGTACATACATACATACTAGGTTTTCATTAAATATTAGGTCGAGCGTGTGGCGGTTGTTGCGAGGGTTGCGGCACGTAACCGATACGTTCCTGGATTTCAGATTGCGGAATTTTTCCCCAAGCTGGTGGATTGAAACCCGGCTGTTTATCCGCCTCCTTTTTAACCTCCCGCTCTTTTCTCATCGCTTCAAATTCCAGCAAATCGTCTAGCTTTAGATCGATCCGCGTCGGACTACGTCGAATCATTCTGAACCAATTGAGAACTGACCTAAAAAATAAAAAACAAAAAAAACTTTATTATATGTATTCATAAATGGTATCAATGATTTTTTTTATCAGTTTTGTAATCGTTCGAGTTATAGAACCTGAAATATACGCCCCTGGACATCTGACACATGTTTCAAGATGGAAGACAAGAAGCATAGAGACATGAGATAGCTCTGCGCGTCATTAGGAATAGAATATTTATGAAATATTTAATTACAGGATAATGCGATGATAAACGTCGAATAGTAAATTGATAAAATAAATATTACAATCGAGGCATCTTAAAGGCGTGTAATGTTAGTTAAAATAAATGAAAATTACCGCTATAATGAATAGTTGAGAATATTTGGTGGCCAGACGGAATCGAGTCGCTGGTAAACACGCTGTCGGATCGACTGCTAAAATTTTATTAATTTTCAACGCAGTGGCTGTTACCCCCGGTTTCGTAAATTATATATTATCGTTAATTGAAGATCAAGGAACAATACGTCCGCCCGAAAGGATGCTGTATCTAGAAGATTACGTCGAAAGTACGTAAAATCGGAGACGACAATACTACCCCAAGCTTATTCGAGAACTACTAACCGTTCAGAATAAATTTTCCTTTAATAAGCGTAACAAAGTATCGTTAAAAAATCTACATACCTTTAATGTCAGCTACCCATCAATTAGATATATTGTAAATCACATTTTCACGCTCTTTTACAATGGCCAATGAATACTGATACATACTTCGATTAAACATGACGAGATTTAACTTAGCTCTCTAGGTTAAAACAATGTTTTTCGAACGCTTAGTACGCGTAGGCAACCTCAATATGATAAATTTTTCTATTATTCCAAACCTCTAGGAAAGATTCTAGAAATTTTAACAGCGTATCGAGTCTCAACTTTCTACACAATTTTCATTAGTTATCTATTTCATGAAAAATTTTTGCTCCATTATTTGGTTATGTTGACTTAATTTTAACTCCGTTTCAGTGATCGAACACCTTCCGCAAGAACTGCGAGACAGATTCACAGAGATGAGAGAAATGGACTTGGGAGTGCAAAGTATAAGATTATATGTTATTATCATTGTAGAATTAGAAAAAGATCAACAATAAGCAAAATGTGCAAATAAAAATGTATTTATTTATTTATTTTCATCGCAGACTCTATGGACAGTTTGGAGAAGAAAGTGAAGACCTTTTTTTCAAATGCTAAAAAGATGAAGCCGAGCGAAAAGGAGGCTGAATATGAAACAATTCGAAAAGACTATTACAAAACGTTAGAAGATGCGGATGAAAAAGTGCACTTAGCTAATCAGATGTACGACTTGGTAGACAGATATTTGAGGAGACTGGATCAAGAGTTACATAAATTTAAGATGGAACTCGAAGCTGATAACAAGGGGATTACAGAAATATTAGAAAAAAGATCATTAGAATTGGATCAACCCCCAACTAATAGTAGTCAAAAAGAAAATCGGTATAGCTTTACTACAAGCAGAACTCGAGATAGTCATGGCCATTGTAAGTATCCTAGATTCAACGGTCAACTAACAACCCAAAAAATAATCCCCCAATAAGTCTACAGCCTTAAATTGAGTTATTCGTCGTAAGATCTGGGCAAAGTAAAAGCAGATCTCCAATATTTTTGGCCTCAAATTTTTTTCGGGAAACAAGTTTCTATCGTCAGATGAACAGAACTTTTCCATACGTTGATGTTTCTTTGAGAAAATTTGAGAATGACATGGCTCATTGCTGCTGATTATACTTAAGAGTACAAAACATACAAATTAGAATATTCTGATCCTAATACGATAATTTTACCTCCTTAGCACGGGCAGAGAAACGAAGAGATTCAAACGCGTCATCAGCATCAATAGAAAAACGATTAGCAATCGAAAAGGCCTCGCAAAGTCTTCCAGAGTCACGACCAGCCTCAGCTAATTCCGGTCCCATAGTAGCGACAACTCTCCCTTCAGCACCGACGGCAATATCCAGTACCGTTGGTTCAGTGAGTTATAATCTTGGGCACATCGGAGCAGGTGGTAACGCGATAGCAGCTGCTGCTTCTCAGGCAATAGCTGCAACGCAACAAATGCAGCAAGGCAGACGTACGGCCAGCCTAAAGGCTAGTTACGAAGCTATAAATACCGGAGGTGTTCACGCTGATGCATTTAGCAGAGAATTAGCCGGGGCTGCCCAAACTGCAATAGCTGCAATTCAAGAAACCACCAAGAAACATAAAAAGTAAGTTTCAGGATGGTCTAAAGGGTACCCCGCCCAATCTCTTGTGAATAAAGCTCACAAGATTTTACCTCCTTTCAGAAAAATTGCTACTACAGTACCCAGTACCAGTGTGATAACTGCCGCAGTGCAACAGCCCGTTTCTCCACCAGGAGTCATGGCATCAGCTGCAGTTACCGATTCAGATAATGCAGATTGGCCGTATGACCCAAACGAGCCAAGATATTGCATATGCAATCAGGTCTCGTACGGGGATATGGTTGCTTGTGATAATTCGGATGTGAGTATACATCGGTGTAGATCAATGTGGGGGATAGGAGTAAAAAAGTTGTTTATTTAACGATATGTGTTTCTTTTTCAGTGTCCATTCGAATGGTTCCATTATCCTTGTGTTGGTATATCTGCACCACCTAAAGGAAAATGGTATTGTCCGCAGTGTACTTCTTCTATGAAGAGGCGAGGCGGTCGAAAGAATTAATTAATTAGAATAGAATATTTTTTGAAATTAAATAATAAGAATGAAAGAAAAATTACTACTACCTCTTAGCTACTATCTGCCGATTATTATCAATTGGATAGAACGGTTGATTCTGATTTTATATTATTACCTCTTTTTTTTTTTTGTTTTAATCTACATTCAGTTTTACTCGAGTTGTTAATAACTTGTGTTTTAACCGTTTCAGGGGCGGGAGGGAGGAGAAAATGATAGCTTTGGTAATTGACAAATTTCATGTTAGTTTTTCTACTTTTCTGTTTTCTGTTTTATTTTTTTTAAATTTTAGATATACCCATGTCTATCGTTTCAGAAGAAGATTGATTAATATTTTATTCATCTAAATACCGTTCATATATTAGTTAATTCTTTTTCTACCCTTATTATATATTTGTGATCCATGCGTCTGTCTCTCTTTAAACGATCTTGATGTGTTTTCTTGGTATAGATTTGTGAATTCAATGCAAGCTTAGTTAAATCGTTAACGCCCGACGAAGACGATCACGACTAACTAACTACCTAACTAAGTGAGCAATAATGAAATTAAAAAATAAAGAAAATATATATATAAGTGTTATACGCTTTCCCCAAAAAAATAAATAAATAAGTAAATGAAATAAAAAATGAAAACAAAAAGAAAAAGTAGTAGAAAAACAAAAAAAAAAAAAAAGCAAAAAACAAATATAAAATAAAATAAAAAAATAAATAAATAAATAAATAAAATAACTAAAAATTGTTTTAACTAAATAAATGTAGCAAAAACCTAATAATATTGTGTATTAAATTGAGTGATACAACGGCAGTTCATTCAACACCTGTATTATATATCCCTTATACTCATATAATAATATTGTTATATTATATTGTCTCAATAAAATAATATCACGAGGGATAATAATTTTTGGCAAGGATGTATACATATATATATACATAATATTATACCTACATACACACATACATAATATTTGAACGAAAAAAAAAAGAAAATAAAAGAGAAGATAGGTATATTCGCATATGAAATTTATTTCACCAGCAGAGATCGGTATTATAATCGAAAACAAAAGCAAGAAAAAAATTTGGATGGGAAAATTTTTTTTTTAGTACCTATCTATAATACCTAACTGCATACCTACATAGTTCTAACAATTAAATAAATGTAATATAAACGTAACGTGTATAATAAATCCTGCGATTCAACAACAGTTTATATGTGTGCCATTAATTAATATCATTATTCAGATATTTTTTTCCCATATTCGATAAGGGTGGGCAGAACGGGGACGGGGAGGAAAAACAGGATACCCCAAATAATTCGTAAATACATTTCTTTTTTCGAAATGGTTCTAAACCGTCATGAAATCTATTATTCTTACGATCATTTTGAATGATTTGTAGCAACTTGAAATTTTTTTCCTTTTTTTGGGGGGGGGGGGGGGCATTTTTTGCGCGCAAACAACAAAAAAAATTTGTATGGCAACTGAAAATTTGTTTCATTTACTCCAAATAAAAGTAAAAAGAAGAAAATTCGGTGTATTTGAGTTCACGAAAGTCCATTATGTTGTCCATACAACATGACATCTATACTATTATTTACATGTTCAGTTGAAACATCATGATAAAACTGTACTCATTGTATACATTCGTTACCATACCATTTCAGAGCACTGAGCAACGACCGCAAGTTGACTACCTCTACCAGCAGTAGAATTTTCAGTGGCCCACGTGGCGTCAAACAGTTAACATGGAGGGTTGTGCCAACGCGATTCAATATGAATACTCCGAACAAATATTTATTTATTATTACATAGTAGCCTAACGATATATTACTGTATTCTGCAGAGATGCACAGTCTCTGTAAGCAGTCCAGCCATTAAATACTAACCTAAAAAAAAGTACAAATTACAAAAATATTTTTTTGAATTAGCTATTATTTTACTGCAATAAGAATGTTGTTGATGTTATAATTACTTGTACGGCAGAAAGCGAATGAGAAACTTGATCAATTACGATGCATACACGTATTTATTTTAAAGAAACACTTACAAATGGTATACATATAAACTTTGATAATGAATAATAATGTATCGATGCTACGAGCTACAACAATAATTAAAAAAGTAGAATTTAGTAGAAATAAGCATTTTCAGCCACGGGAAAAATTGCGGCTACTCAGGTCAGATCAGGGCCGAACTTAATGTGTAAGGGGCCTGTGGCTACACACATTTTTCGCGCCCCTTCGTAGAGATGTTTTTGCGAATAAAGGAAAATTATATAAATACATGTAACAAAATTTCTAAAAAAAAGATAACCGAAATTATTCAGTAATCCGGTTCAAATGAGCCTTCATTTTTTTTTTTTTTTAAGTGCGAGTGGCACTTTTGGGTACCTCTGAGCGTGCGGGGCCCGGGGCTATAGCCCCAGTAGCCCCGATCCCCAAATCCAGGGCTGCTTCGAGGATTTCGTAGAAAAAATATCTCAGACCTGACTGATTTTTTTAAGGTGGTTCTTGCAAAATGCTGATAAAAAAAATTAGTTTGGGACGCGTGCATAGCGCGCGTGAGAGCTAGTATACATATATGAAAGATTATATTGGTCATTCGAAAAATCATCATGTCGTCGTATTATTAGAACTTTTACAAATGCAGGCCGACTGGAATTGCATCAAAGCCACAAAGTAACTTGCCACCCCTCCCATCATCTGCAAAAGATCAATTGAGGTGTAAGATAAATTCCAAAGCTAACAAAAATATTTTACAATGCCATTGGTGCAGGCTTATCATAAATATACATACGTGTATAGGGGAGAGGTAGGGCAAAACGGGCACCGTTATAAGTTTCTTAAAAACGACTTGCTTCATTTACTGTATACTTACACAAATAAAGTGTGCATGAGAAATAAGTCAAATTGTTCATGTGCTGGAGCTGATGAGGATGATATTTACCCCCAATTCTCATATTCAGCCGAGATGCCCGTTTTGCCCCTCTCACCTTAATATAAATATTTAATAATATTCACCGAAAGTAGCAATGTAGAGTCTAATGTAAAGAATCTGTAAGCCGTGAACTTGATGTCTTCATGTAGAAGCTCAAGGGAGAACTTTGTTAGCTGGAAATAACAGAACCGCAGTTAAAATTTAACATACATCGGATTGAAACCACCGTAGAAATTTAAGAGTGAAGTAATTGCCTCTTTTTCAATCGCTCCTCCTATCGATGCAGTCAATAATTTATGAACTATCTGCCCGGTTAATCCAGCCTGCCTCGGTTAAATAATGGTTCAACAAAAAAGGTGATTAATTATTAAAGAGCGGGTATTATATATACATATGTATATAATGTATATCGAGCAGAGGGTTATCCAAGAAAATATTATTGGTTACCTCTTTTCCAGTACGTGTAACGTTCATTGCTAACGATATGACTGGATACACATATAAGAAGATGATCAAGAATATGTAGATACCAGCCGCTGTCCGGGTAATGTTAATATTGTGGGTAAACGTGGAGACAACATAGAGCTCACGAACGATCGGTATGAAGCAACAAGCAATGCAGAACAGAATCGGCACAGAAAAGAATTCTTCTATGTCTCCGCATAGTTCGGAAAGTTTCGTCCTTACACTGTGGAGTAATTGCAAAGAAGATAACTGGCTGCTTCGATTAGTTGGTGGAGTCACGACTGGTATAAGAATACCGTCTCCAATTCTTGGTCGGGATAAGTAATTACCAAACTCGTTGAAATTCAGTAAATGGTTGTTTACTATTCGAACATATTGCCCCAGGAAGCCAACGATGATCATGTACTCGATAATGAACCAGTAAATAATATAGTCTGGTATCTTAGTCAAGAAAACAGTTATAAGAGTACCTGGATGGCCGAAGACAATCATGTTGACCCAAAAAGTAATCCATAAGGCAGCGTTAATAATCACGTGTATGGTTGACAATATTGGACCCCATTTGTCGAAGGGCTGTGGTTTCAAAACCGATAGCCTACCGTCGATTTCTAACAGTCTATTCATAATAGAAACAGCATCCTTTTGCTTCCAGCTCCATGAAATAATAACAATGAAGGCTGTCAGGATTACCATAGTGCCCTCCACTGCACGAACTAGAAATTGAGCATCGAATGTACCACTAGATGATTCTTTCGAGTCATTCTCGAAAAATAATTTAGGGACATAAATCATCGAAGCTACGGCGATGAGAACCGGGATTAAAAATATCATATTATAGGCTAGTCCAATTTTGGAGGATTCAAAAGCCTGGATGGAAAAATTATAAGGATTAATTTGGGTAGAAGCTTTAATGAGCACAGCGAATGGAGCAAGTCCGATGATTTTTAGACCGTAAACCATCATTTTAATAACGAAAAGTTTTTTCGATTGGACCCAACGCACACTCATATTCACTGAAGATTAATATTTTTATGAATTCTAACCATATTAACTGCGATATTATATTATAGGTATCGGTATGCGTATACTGATATGGTAATGAACAAAACGAACAGAACCAGCCTCTTGCTTGCTTGGGGGAGCTTGATGAACTAAGGTACAGGTAGGTGTAATATTATACAAGGTACATGTTTTCTATTATAATACATTTCTGACGATGGTCAAGATAGTTGTTGACCATTAATAATGAGGTTATGAATATTAAATGTGACGGAGTTCAGTTGACTTGTCCTGTGTCAGAGGTGTCACGTGGAACGTGTGTAATTATCGATCTGCATTTCAGCGGAATTAGAATTGGAAAAATTTAATGGGCTATACAGATAAGACAGAATGCTATTTTCCGTTCTATTCTATCCGCGGTTCGCATGTTATGGACAAATTCAATGAATTTTCCGTAGAAAAACTGCAGCACAATACCTATACTGAAATATCTCGTAATATCGTGAAACACAATTTGATATACATAAAATTATGATAAATGAATAAAATAATAAGAAACAAGTATCGATTTCAATATCTTTTTATGTGATCGAAGAAATCGGCAACTTCAGGCCGAATTATTTAATGCATGAAGAACAGAAATGGCACCACTATAATAAAGAATGCAACGATCAATTATAAACCCATGAATAAATCGTCGATACCTACACACCCAAAGTTTTTTGAATTTTTGTGTACACATACTTTTACAATATTTTACCAAACAAGTATATTTGTGAATAATTCAAAAGAACAAAATGACTTCTTGCCGTTGTCGACCGTTTGAAATGTCTCGTACGAGAACGATGAACGGTGATGATCACTATCAAACGTCATCAAAACGCGCACATTACTACGAAAATGTAATCGATCATCCCTTGAATCATTTGCACACAAAAAGAGAGTCTCGAAAGGATCTCAAGATCCAAGATGCGGTAATGCTTGACTTGAACAAATCTGTTTACAATCGTACTTTCAAAGTCAAGTACTGGGACGATAGAAAGCCCGAAAATTGGATGAACAGATTTTCTTTCGACAGAGAAAACCTGCGCTCATTGCACGAAAAATATATGAAAGATCCTGTAAATCCTATGAAATGTCACGAAAGTACCACAGGTCTGCTTATTTCTCAACTGAACTGACCGTACTTTAAAATTCCTGCACAGTTACATACAAAATATCTACCAATATCAAATATCCTTCAAAGTTATGTATTTCCCGATTATTATAGCTCAACATTATTCGATCCCTGAGGAGAAGCGAGTTCCTTTAACGGTGGCTCAGAAAAACCCCGTCGAGGAATCGAGTTGCCCGATCCGGGCCCTGGGTCGAGACGAGTTTCCCCCGATCCCTGGTAATTCCCCAGGGTACAGCAAGCATCTGGACATTTTGGTTAGCACCACGCAGCTGGCTCATCCACGTTTTACGTTCGATCAGCAGAACGGGGTGGCGAGAAAGGACATTAGGACGTTTTACGACATAAACGGCACGCCAAAGTGCCGGGGGTTTGGCCCTAGGAAGACGATACCGATCGGGTCTTATTTCCACCGTGATAAAACCAACCTGGACAAGGTCAGGCTGAAGTCGATGTGTAGAGTACCGTATTTTGGGAAGACGAGCGAGTACAGGGAAAAGTTCGATTACGTTATGACGAATTTGATGCATCAGCATGACGAGATACCTTTTCCAACAATTTTTCCAACTTGTAAATTCGATATTTTGTCTGTGCCGGCGATGTACTGCACAGAGAATTGCCATGTTGGTACTGGATGGCCTGTAAAAGGTTCGGTTGATATTGGAACGGTCAAAGGAACGTTCTAGAACTACAAATTCTGATTCTTTCATCGTGTGATCTTGTAATTGATATTGATTTCTGTCGTAATACATATTAAATAAACAAAGAATAAATAGTAGAAGTTAATTGATCGAAGAGAATATTTAATGCATGATGATTTTTATGCATTGATTTAATGCATTTTATCTCAATTGAAATGATAGACCATCGAAATCAATCACTGCAATATCGTGCAGCTGCGAAAACTTCTAATCGTAAAAAATGAAGTGATTTTACTTGATTCTTTGTATACCTTAATACCTATAGCGTCTGTAATAATATGTTTAAACTCGCTCTGCGACATAGCTATTTTTGATTGACATGCTGACACGAGATTAGGTGAAAATTATATATAGAAGCGCGGATGACCCGAGACATCAAGATATGGGAGAAATTCGCGTTACCCGGGCTTATCTACTCTGAGCTTGTAAAAGTTTATCGTCCTTTGTACTCCGATCGTCAGCGGGGCTATGAACAACAATCACATAGAAAACAGAAATCTCCGTGAGAGAATCATGCGTTAATTTTAATAGTAATTTCCAAAAAATTCATTTACGGTAAAGTATGAAAAGCGTCAAATGATGTTACCTAGAAAAGAAGGGATAAATGATTTACCTATCGTGAACCCACACATAGAAATCTATCTCAAGCTTGAGTTCAACTCATTCTGTTATAAAATCAACCTTCTGTCAAAACTCTGCCGCTGTTCGTAAAATTGTAATCCAGAAATTCAAGTTCAAGTGTACCTATGTATATCGTGTCAAGTTTTATTGGAATATATTACATGTGTATAAAACCAATTGTAATTAGGCGAGATTTCTTGTGTCACAATTTATTCCAGTTGAAAATATAATAACATCAGAGTTAATTATTTAACGATAATAATAATAATAATAATAATAATAATAATAATAATAATAATAATAGTAATAATAATAGTAATAATAATAATAAACAAATTGTCATTCGGTTTATTAAAATTATACAACAATATATGAGTTTTTGATTACGAGTCGTTATACAGTTTACCCTAATATAACAATGGATTTCGTATAAGAGTTATATTTACAAAAGAAGAGCGTCTTGTATTTCGGAAAGCAATATATGTATTTAATCGATGTGTATACTACCTCCGGGCACCTGAATTTTAGGAGTAACTCGATACCCGATAGTTTAGGGATCAAATGAAACTCAGTTAGCCGTAAAATTGTAAAATGATTACAAAAACAGTATACAGAAGGAGCAAGGAAAGGTGGAATAAATTGGAAACGGGATGTTATGAAGAAAGGAGATGGGAAAAGTATGTAAAATATTAATTCAGTCCACCGTAATGCGCACAGGTATTATAAATATACAACAGTAATCAGATCCTAAGAACTATAAATAATTAAATTACAAGAGAATAAAAGCTTCGAAATTAACTGAAATGAGTAGAATTTGAATATAAACTATAATACACGGCAGTGCAGGTAAAAAAGCATAGCTGACAACGAGTACATGAGATTGCTAATTGAGTAGGTATATACTATATCTATAAAATAATTGTATACATATATATCTACTACATAATCTACATACATGCGTCTTTGTTCCCTTATTAATTGAGCATTATTAATAATACATTATTGTACCCAGTGTTGTAGAATACAGTGGATACTATAGATCATCTGAATCTATAAAACAAAGATGATAAACATAGATATTCTAGTATAGAAATTAATAAAGATAAAACGAAATACGAATACTTATATGATGTTATTTCTAAAAATGATAAGATTATATCAATTTTTCATTCAGATTGCAGAAAACAGAAAAAAAAGGTAACATCAAAATGATATGACTCCGTTTTTGCCCAAGTTTCTATACGAATAATGAAACCCGGTCATCTTGTCTTTAGAATTGATCAAAGGTGAAGATAAAGAGCAGTTTTTGTATAGGTAGATCAAGATGATGAATAAACTAAAGTAAACTAAACTGGGACTGATTGATCTGAGATTATTACCTTCGATAAAGCTATACAGATAAAAGTACAACGCTGATCACGTCCGCCTACTAATTGTCTTGAATTTCTTTTTCTTTTGTGAAAAACAACAAGATATATCAGACCTACGATCAAGAATAGATATCTAATACATTTGCATATTTATATAATAGAGAGAATAATCTTGTTTACAAATAAATTATAAAGTAATGTCTTATTTTCTCCTCTGTGCGTCCAAGAGCATAGAAGCCTCACACATGATCTTAGCGCTGGTCCGAACGAGGAACAATAAATGATACTCGTCTGTGACAGCAAGAGGAGCTCTAGCTCTGACCAGGGCGTGGAGAACTGTTGCTCTTTCAAGATCAAGCCATCTTTGCAAAGTCATTTCGCGATCCCTGGGTCCACCCAGAGGTACGTCAGCTGGCCCCCAAAGGGAGAATTCAAGGACGGATTTTACCTGTTGAATTCAACGAATTGATTAGCAAATAAGTAGTTTAGGGACTAATATTTCGATGTATAATCCTTTCAAGAGATTATAATTCGTTTTTCTTTTTCTTATATTATTTTCAACATACTTGAGACAAAGTAGCCGTTCTTTCACGCTCTAGCAGCTCCTGGACCAAGGGAAGCCTCTCGGAAAGTTCCAACTCACAAAGGGCTTGTAAAACGCATTGGCAAAGCGAAGCCCTTTCTTGTTCACGCTCACCCTTGACATCCGAAGTCAGGCTTGAAATGTGGATAAAGATAAAAAGTTACAGTTTTATTTTTCTGACATTTTAGACAATTTTTATTTCTTTTTATTTTATGCTTAAAATGTAGACTAAACAAAGAAACTCAATAAATAAATAATTAAATAAATAAATACTCTGCAAAGTTTCAACTAAAAATCCTCCTTAAATACCAAATTTTACTATATGTATACAAATTACTACTTTCATAACTGCTTTCTAATATTTTAAATCAACTAAAAGCTGAGGAGAAAAAGCAAAAAAAAAAAAAACAAAATGTTAACATTTAGAAATTGCGGACACATTAAACTGAGTTTTATGGATCTTAACACGTGTTTTTGATCACCTTTGAAGAAGATAGAGTCTATAGCATGCGTCTTTGTTTTCTCTGCAGAGAACAGCGTTCTTGAGGTTCTTGGGAGCTTCTTCAACGCCTCTTGCTTGCAGATTCTTAAATGCATTAACGAGTTGTAAAAGAACGAAAGAAGCCTCTCTGACAAACCCTTCATCACTGCTGCAGTCTTTTACATTCTTAGCAAAGGATCCAATCGTAGAAACCTGAAGATAAGGCAGGACGGATATTGTAGCTGAAAGAAGCAGGATAATAAAATTTAATCTTTGAGTAAAACAAGTATATAATATTCTAATCCAATTTTCACCAAAAAATAATCTAACTAATAATCAAGTTCTCATATCAATAAACATACCTTCCACATTCTTCTTCTCTGCACAGTTCATTTTCTCCGCAATAAAGTCCGGCATTGTATCAGTGAACTCGATTATCGGTACGAGATTGAGTTCCTTACGAGATACGTGAAGAGCCAGGTCCAAGGCTATGCAGATCGTTACTATGTTCTCGTTCCACGTAGCGGTGTAAAAAACCCGCCTTTCCAGCGGGAGCGATGAATTTTGGTCAAGTTTGAAATCCGAGAGGCGAAGATTCGCCGTTTTTAGACCCCTCAGGGCAGGTGGAATTCCGCTCGTTTGATTCAACTGTGCAACAAAAAGTGACGAACGATAATTTATTGTCTTGATTTTTTTTTTGCTAATTTGTTGAGAGAGTATTTGATACAGTCCTTTAAGGTAATGAAGAAAAATGATAACGGAATATCTCGCGAATAAAATTATACATCGTCTTCTCACCTGTTCCAACACTTGGGCAAGAGCTTCGTGATTCGCGACGATAACGGCTCCGTAATTATCTTCAAGACTTCGATGGACAATGCTGCGTCCTCTGCGCTGTCTTAATCTCCCAACTCTGGACTCGGGCTCTTTGCTGTTTTTCCAGTCCTGGTCTTCTTCTGGTCCCTGAGATAATAGATGTGCAATGATGGGACAAGAGATAAATAAATATATAAATAAACAAATAGACGAGCGCTTCGTTTTATCACGTGAATTTATAAAGAATAAAAATTATTGCATACCTCATCTCCGGTGTAAAAACTGTAAGGAGAATAAAGCTCGCTTTCCGTTTCGCTACCGCAGTAAGGCAATGAAGTAGATCTAGTGAAGGGTTGTTGATTGTATTTGAATTCGCTGCTAGGATCTAGAGCACTACTATCAGATTTCCTCTTTCCATTATTCTGAAAAATTGTTTCTCGATTCGTTGCCCCGTGCCGAAGATCTAGGGATGAATCACACTCGGGAGAACTCGATAGACATTCATAGGCGTGACTGTCGTTCGACATATTCTACAGATGGAGGGAAAGAAAGAGAAAGAAATACATGAGAAGAAAATATGAAAAGATGAAAGAGATGGAAATAATTTATTGATTCCTAATCAAATGTATGTACGCGCGACATGTATTGATATACATAATTACCGAGGAATCTGTAATCGGAGAACGAGCACCGCCTAAGACCTCATAATCCTGGTGTCTGGTAGGAACCACTCCACTCGGCCGTTTCTTAACCGGGGGTTGGCTGATCGTCTGGTCCCTCATACTGGCTGTACGTTGTGGCTTCGAAGGAGCAAGGGAACTTCGTACTTCACCTGGAACATCCTCCGCTGCTGCAGGGCCGCCCGCCATCGTCAAGCGCCAGGGTTAGTACCACAAGACACAATGCAGAACACAGCCTAATTTTAAGCTTACTACCGCATACAGCAAACTCGATAGGTAGGTATAGGTGTACAACATACATACGTAAAAGATATAACGTTCCGCATTCGAGATGAAGGTGGAGGGTAGATAGGTGAGGTAGAATTTTAAAACAGTTATTAAGACATTCCTCTTTCGTTTTTTAGTCCAGTTTTATGCTTTGTGTAAGTATATACCTATGTGTGTGTGTGTTATAGGTTTAAAAATCGAATGAAACTTTATTAATTATTCAGAGGTATGTAAGTATAGGTGTTTTTTTGTTTTCTATTTTTTTTTTCTGTAGAATGGAGCCGGGTTGAAGTTCCGAATGTTCAAAATTACGAATTTCAAAATTCTGCATAGTTCGTTGAAAAACTTCGAAGTGAAAAATACCGGCGATTCAGAATTCCAAAAACTTAGAGATGAGAAAAGCCATGACTCCGGAACTTGAAATTCACGCATTCGGCGTCGCATTCCTTTACTAAATTTTCGGATTCTTGGACTATCAAAGTTTCAGACTTTTCAAGTTTCGAGCTCTCTGCATTCCAATTTTCCCGAAATTTAATATTCCGAATTTTAACGTGTCTGAAATCTCGAAATTGTCTCAAACGAATTCCCAATTTTGACCCTTCGGAATTTTCAAAATTCGGAACTTCAACCCGGGCCTCATAGATTTTTTTTTTTTGTTTTTCACCCCCAAATGAGATGTATTGTTGATGATTATTTATTACAGTCACAGCGAGACGTGATAATTTTTTTTTGACAGTGTGAGAAATTATAAATTCTTAGTCGGATTTTCACACCGCTGTATACATACATATATACGGTTATATGTATAACTAATGTGTGAACTTGAATATTGTAGATGCGTTAATGTGATTTGTGTGTGTAGACTGACTGCTAATAGTGACAAAATAAAACAAATAAAATAAAAAACGCCAATTCCGTACGAATAACGGGGTCGATTTCTCCTCGGAGTGTATACCTATATAGTATACACATAGTTTCGATTTGAGAATATATTCTGCGCGCCGTGCACGAGTTTGTACGTGATTCTGTTAATTGATGAGAGCTGACCGAATATATAGGTATATGTAGTATATATACCTTATGTATACCGGTTAAACTAGGAGGCAAGAAATCGGCGAATGAAGATCGACTGCTTCGCCGTGGTATAGAAAAACGAAAAAATAAATAAAAATAAAATAAATAAAGAAATAAACAATATCGTATGATATGAAGAATCGCAAACGTTCGCTGCTGAAAAAAATGCTTGAATTTTGCATGCGGCGTTAGTTGCTTATGGCTCCCAGTTTTTCGACCAACGATAACAGCAAATAATAGTTATAAATAGTTTCGATTTTTTCATTCACTATTTTCGTTGTCAGTGTATACGAATATTTTTAATATGGTATATTTCTTCAAAAAAATTAGAGAGTATAAATTCTTTTCGATGTAAAAGTTCGTGACTGTACATAAAGAAAGTAACAAGACAAAAAAAAAAAAAAATTAAAACAATTATTTAACGTATCAATCACATCATTGATGCATGTATAGTATAATATAATATAATAATAATATGATAGAGACATACACAAAAAACGTGAGAAACAAACACAACATTGAGATATGATGACGCATACTACATGTAATAGAAAACAAGATAATATTCTCTGTCAAGCAAAAATCGTTTATTTCAAAACATGTATAGAAATGTTCTATATATATATGTATTTGATTATACAGGATATTATTATCATCATTATTGTTATTTTGCGTTTTTTTTTTCTTCTTTTTTTATATATATATATATATACAATGAGTTATTTGACTAATCTATCTAAAATTGCATAACCCTCTATAAACTTTTACTGCGATTTTCTTAATCCTCTTCTATGTACTATAGGTAGGTGTGTATTATAGGTACTATAACGGTGCAGCGGTTTCTCATACAGCCGTTCTCAAACGTATAATATTAATAATTATATGTATAATCATTGTTCGATAAGGTCACTAAAAATATCATCGTAATTTATAAAATATAATATCTATAGTGTATACGCTATTAAAAAGTTTAGATAAACTCTTGTTTTTATTGTTCTTTTTTCTTTTTATTCTTCTATACCCCCAAAGGAACGAACACAAAATAACTAGGAAGATATATAGCCAGTGAGTTTTTTTTTTTCGTTTTTATTTTTTCAAGACTTTAAGGTAATTGAGTAACTGATTGATGTATTTAAATAAGTCGAGAAAACAATTCGATATATCAATAATGGCAAAGTATCCTAAGTTCCTAATATTCTAAATCAGAATTGTTCATCATCTTCAACTAACTAACTAACCATAACTAATCTAATGAGATAACAATAAATCACACGTCTTTGAAGATTATCAACCCTATAGTCCACGCGATTTATCTGACAATATTATTATAGATATTATTAATTATTCGAGTTGAAATTGCAGTCGTCCGTAATAAATGATATTACAATTCTACGTATATACCTGCAGTATAAAGAGTCTTAAAAATTTACTACTATACGAAAACAAGAAAATAAAACAGAAAGAAAAAATTCCATCGCGCGTCATATATCAAAAAAGATTCCCTCACTTAAAAAATAATCGAGATGCGAGATGATTTATAATGAATATTAGGTATAGATAAGTCTAATATTAATGAAAGAAGTACCTAGTATACATGTATGCGTATACGGGGTGTTCCACGTGAAGGGAACATTCGAGGTTCGTCGAATTTAATACAGTGCAGATTCGGGTACTTTGTCTCCATATGAAACGCCCCCAGCAGTCACAGATCCTCAAAAAATTATTACCACATATCGCTCTAGTCGTTATACAGAGAGTGCATTTCACGCACAGAATCGAGCTTCTGCCTAATATGTTTCACCCAAATTATTTCCGAAATTGCTTAACATGAAAAACGAAGGAGCTGTGCGATTTTATCGTTTTTTTGCCCTTAGAGTCTGTTCGATTTACCTACTTGAAAATTTCACACAAAAATCTTTATTCAATTAAACATTGAGGAAATTTAATAAAAAAATTCTTTTAATACATTTTTTTCATTAAATAAAACTTTATTAAATTTAAAAAAATTATAAAAAGAATAAAAGGGCAAGCTGCAAATTTTACCATAGTTTGTCAACATCTCCAACTATATTCCGCGAAATTTTCAAGTAAATTGAGTAGACCCAGCGGACAAAAAAACGATAAAATCACAAAGTTCCTTCGTTTTTCGAGCTTAATAATTTCAAAAATGATTTAGATGATACGAATTCGGTAAAATGCACTCTAATAAGTTACGATTTCGTTTATGTACAACTGAGTTAGGTCAAGTTGAAAATGTGATATTTCACTATAATGACTAGAGCGATATTTATGGTAATAATTTTTTGAGGGCGTTTTTGTATACATATATGGAGACAAAAACCCCGCATATGCACCGGCATCAAATTCGGTGAACCTCGGCCAAAATCCATCCCGTTTTACGTGGAATACTCGATATGTATAATGTATACCCATATATGTATATGAGAACGAGATAATAAAGTTGATCTCTCCGTCGATTAGGAATAATACAGTTTCAAATAGAAACAAAGGTATAAGTCGTCAAGGAAAAGAAAAGAAAAAAAAAAACAAAAAAATAAAGAAAACTTTAATAATAATTACTTCGAAGATGAAAAATTTGAATAATTATAAAGAAAGAAAGAAAGAATGAATGAAAAATAAAACGAATGTATCTTATCTATCTATATCTATATCTAGGTATAATCTAATTCATTCTCATCTATTCAGTTTTATTTTCGCAAGCTTGAGCATGCAATCACGTGTGAGTATGGCTGTTACGTATATAATAACAATATTACCATTTTTTTAATAATATTATTAATATTAGTTACACTGTATTGGCCTGAACTTACCCAGATTCGCGTAGATCGAGTCTGGTGACGTCGGGCTCGGTGGTGTTGGATGCCACGATTTTGTTGTTGACGATTTTATTTCCGTTCTAGGCGGTGGTGGTCGGGCTGGTTTATTTGCTGGATCTAAACGCGCCCAGTCATCCAAAGACTGATTTCTAGGTGGCGGTGGGGGCTTACCGGGCCTCGCTGAAAAATCACGAAAATAAAAAAAAATCAATGAACGATTACATTTCAAACAAATTAAAAATAATAAACACAAAAAATAAAAAAAATAATCAAAAGCTGAATTCCACTAAAAGATCCTCACCGAACGCGTGATGAACCGGACTGGTAGAAAGCGCGGAGGCATTATGACTCAGTTCGACATCCGCAGCTTCATTTTTCGCGTCTTCGTTAAGCCTCGGTACTTTCTCCCTGCTGACAACTTCGACTGCATTTCCATCCAGTTCTAAGGGATGAATTATTTCAAGCCTGGGTTTAGACGCGGGCTGAGGCGAGTTGGGAAGTTCATCGAGTCTCGAGCCGATCCCAGGGGCTCCGTCGACTTGATCTTTCTTCGATCCCATCCGCAGGAATTTCTTAAGGGAGAATCTTGACCGCGCTTTTTTCTTCTCTTCGATTTTATCCGCGTTAGCAAGACTGTCTTGCGACAGAGATATCATCCTACGTGGCGCGGGTTCTGGTACCAAAGAAGGAACCGGAAGCTCAGCAGTCTCCGAACCATCGGGGTCGCCATCTTTCCTGAACTTTGGACTGCAGGAAGAAGCTCTCTCCCGTTTCTCCTTCTCCCTAACTACCGGTGAATCCGATTTGAGGTTCACGCCGCCTGGATTACGCGCAAAAAGCGTACTCCCTACATCGTCAATCCCAGTTGCGTTGAGATTAACCGGAGGTGGTTTAGGCGCCATTCGACGCTTATTCGGCGATCTAATAAGCTCCGATTCAGCGTCTCCCGGGAGTCTAACTTGCCGCAAATTTTCGTCTTCTAATTCTTCCTCCTCCTCTTCTTCAGCTAGACTTTCTTTCGGGACAACGACCGGTTCATGAAACGTTTTGAACTTCGGAGACGTGGGGACCGCGCTGTTGAAAGAAATTCCCGGGGATGAATTCGCGCCTCTGAAACCACTGGGACCTTTGGGGGGCAGTGTCATCGGCTTTTGAGGAACAGCGGGCTTAGATTTCTTATCAACATTGTGAAGAAACGAATTTCTCGGTTCGGATAAACGCGATTCGACCGGCGGTGGGCTCCGCGGAAGAGCTGGTGGCTCGGTCATCTCTTCGTCAGCTTTCCCGTCCGGTTCACCGGCCAATTCTCTGCTAACTTGTGAGCTAAAAGGAGCCGGAGAATCTTTGACGTCATTTTTCGGACAGTTTTCTTCAGCCGCTTGAACAGACATTGTGTTCACCTCTTTTCCCCTCGTCAAACTCCACGTTCTTTCCCGATTCTCAATGTTCCTATCCTGAACGGCGGCTAGCGGGGAACTTGGCTCCGGGTCTAAATCATTCTCGTCAATTCTATGATAGGTTTCGTTTTCCCTGCAGGAAGAGGGGTTCGTCCTCGCTATGTATTCGTTCTTGTTGTTCAAAGTCTGCTTATAGTTACCCTGGAGGTTCAGTATCTTCGGTTTTTCTACGTCTTTCTGTTTCTTTATCGCCGGGGTTCTGGTGATCCCAATTTTTCTCTCGATTCCGGCAGCTTTCCCCCCGCCTTTGACAGGCTGCTCGATACATTTCTGGTAATTCTCCGTCGTCCTGGTGGTCCCTGTGCTTTCGATATTCAACGAGTCGCTCTTCTGTATGACGGATATCAAATTGCTGGACGTTATCAACGGCATATCGACGATTTTTTCAAACGACGAAGTCTCCTCGTTGCAGGTCGACGATGATTCCTTCTCGCTTCTATCGCGCATTATCTTATCCTCGGCTATGTTGTTCACGGATTTCAATGTAACTTCGGATTTTCCCTCAGTAATCGCGACTTCGCTACAGGATTTATTAGAGTTTGAAAAATTTGAGAAATTTGAAAATGTAGCCGCCGGTTTCCGGTCGCTCGGACGTTTAGCCGAAGGGACGTTCGTGTCCGCGCCAAAAGGCGTCACGGACACAAGCAGGGTTTTCTTCTTCCCGTCCGAATCTTTGCGAGGTTTACCCAGCATTAAAGACGCGAAAGATTTTTTCGAGTCGGGAACCAAAGCTGATGATAAATTTGCTGTAACTGTGTTAAAGTTCGTGTTTGCACGCGTAAGATTGCACAGAGCTCGTTCCTCCTCACCGTCGGGCACGTCGTCTTCGATACCCAACGAATCGCTCAATTCAAATTCTTCGGAATCGGAAAAATCGTCACCACCATAACCTATCACTTCGCTTAACGAGTCGGGGAAAGCGACCTTCTTCTTCCCTTTGGAAGACGGCTTTCCCTTCAAGATTCCCTGAGATAACAAAATGGAAAAAAAAAAATAAAAAATAAATAAAACGGTCGACATGCAAACTGAGAAATTGAGAAATCGTTTGAAGATGATAAAGATTATTGTTTATCACACATCTAATTACCTGAGGCTTCGCCTCGAAGCTCCTAGTCTTAGTGGTCATCGCCGTCAGTCTCGAGGGATTTATTCTTATGTTATTGTCGGCCCCCTCGGAGTGCTCTTCTCGCGGTTTGAAACAGTTTGAACAGAGCTCTTTCTTCCAGGCATTTTGTACGAAGTGCTTACACTGCGACGACATCATACCGCCAAGTCTATTCTAAAACGACATCTGCGGTCCAGGTGAAGTATGAGTATGCTTCAGGTGTTCATTGTTCTGCAATAACAAAAAAGAACGATATAATTTAATGAAAATACGTAAATTTGTGTAAATATTGATTTTTGTTTGAGTGAAATCGATAATCAGGTTTACGAACATTAATTAAGGCGGTATTCTGGCGTTTGGAACGGTTGAAAAAAACTGTTGAAATTATTTTCAAATAGTGGATTGAATCGCTGACAAATTTTTTGGTATTCATTTTTACGATAAGAGTTACAGATTTCGAGTTATACCTAGTTTTGTATACATATACATATCATGCAGGGTTACGAAAATTTCGGACATTCAAAACTTGAATATCCTTATTAGTATAAAAAAAATGACAACTATGGGTTCTTTCATTTATTTTCAGTGCTAAATAGTATAAAGAACAGAACTCATAATAAGTTTTATAATCTTATAGGGAAAAATGCACCATGTATCAATTAATTAACTCCAAAATCCATGACGACAAATTAATCATCTCAAAAAGCAGAGATATAGCATCGGTGGTTCAGTGGTAGAATGCTCGCCTGCCACGCGGGCGGCCCGGGTTCGATTCCCGGCCGATGCAAGTTTTTTTTTTTTTTTTTTTTTTTAACTTTTTGTTCTACATTCCAAGTTATCTAATTTTTGATATTTTTTGTTCATCAGTTTTTGCTCTTTGTGTAATTACGTGCGATTAAAATGTCTGTTTCTATAATTACAGGTATAGAGAGAAGTATATAGGAAAGAATTTATACATAAATTATGTCTGTATATATGAGGTATAAATGATAATCAAAGTTATCATTTATCGACAAGCTTAAAATTATACGATCTCTATAACCGCGAGCCCATAATAGAAATCGGTAATAAACCGGGAGGGGAGGGATAGTATTTAACTCGCCTCGAGGAATGTATCTCGTAAGTAATTAGGTGCTCCGATAGAGGGTTATCAACCTCGTGCGACCGTAGTGAATGATCAAAATTCGTCCGACATATGATCGTCGACGACTCATCTCCTTAGCTATGTATGTATACATACATATACATATACATACATACATACATACATACATACATACATACACGAATATACATGCAATAGTTTCTCGTCAATTAAAAACTTAATTTAGAGAAGAAAAGAATAGTAATCGATTATCGACAGTCAATAACCGCATCAAGAAATCTCTTAATTGTATACCTGTGAACAATCGTATAAATATACAAAAAACTAATGTGTTAAATTAATCCACAGAATCAACTACAAGGATATTAATAATGATAAAAAAAAAGAAAAAAAAACCAGGCGGCATAAGTATTTCCTTTTTCGAGTTTTCTCGACTGGATAGTATACGTGTGGTCGGTGACGTCAGCTTAAAAGAATGCGTCATATAGTACCTACGTGACGCGGATTGTAATATAAGTGTATGTCCGTATGACATATGAAATAAGAGACACACAAATCTGAACGTAATTCTTTAGTTATTGAAGTTTAGGACATAAAACTCATTTGATTTATCCCCAACAATTTGATACAGCGTTTTTTTTTTTATTTTTATTTTCTTATATATGTCTCATTAATTTCTGTTTTTTTTTTCAACCGACGATGGTTTTTGTCCCTTATTGCTTGAATTCTAACGTCTCAAGGCCACGGTCCCGGTCGACTGACCAAAGACGTCGAGACGCAAGGCGTCGCTCGCTCGCTCGCCCGCCCTTCTCCTTATAGCAAGTTAAGTTCTTTCTATCTTTCTCTTTATTATTGCAGCCAATGATAGTTTGATCATGGTTACAGAATTTCACGGCCTTCAATTTCATTTACACATAATATAGGTATAAGTATACCTGTATACCCAGATTTTCTATTTTATCTTCGCACATACAATAATTTAATTACAAT
The DNA here is from genome assembly GCA_963924015.1 of Macrophya annulata. NCBI lineage: Eukaryota > Metazoa > Arthropoda > Insecta > Hymenoptera > Tenthredinidae > Macrophya > Macrophya annulata. The sequence continues at coordinate 26,676,688 of OZ001261.1, forward strand.
TTGGCCATCAAGTGTTTAACGTACGTCACCACTGTTTATAACTCTTTTACGCTTTTAGGATAATTGTACAACATTTTTTCGATCATTATTATTATTATTATTATTATTATTATTATTGAAATTTTTGTAACACACGCATGTATGCATACAGGTATATGTATATATATATCATAGCTGGCTGTAGCGTATAAGTATCTCTATCGTTATTCATCGGCTGTCGTTTTCTGGGCTAACTATAATAATGAGGCACGTCTCCGTAAAGCGAACAATTTTTTTTTTTTATAAATTTATCTTCACATGTTGTGGCGCGCATATGTGGTCTGTCCAGATTAAAATGCTTTTTTTTCTTTTTTTTAATTCTTTTCACAACATATATCTGAAGCTGTAGTTAATCAATTAGGCTATAATTACCTACACGTTAGTATAATTGTAAAATATGACTAAAGATTGAATCAAATTAAATAAGGAAAAAAATTTTACATATCGAGAGTAAAATTCTTATGCCAGCAATTTATATTATTCGAAATTCAATGAAATCAGATAAAAGTTTTTGGAATTACTATGATTATTATTTATTTTTATTTTCTACGAATAAGATCGCTAGAGGGTTCACAACATTTCTACACGAATTTATAATATATGGCGAGCGAATCAATTTACATATTATTCGTGGTGTCTATATACAGACGTATAAACGTACATAAAGAATATAAATTTCGCACTGTATAGGTACATACATGCGACGATATGAGACTAAACGAATTCTTTCCTGTGTGAACTCAAAGTTGAACATTGTTATGATACAAAACGCGAGGGAACTTTGTACGTTGGACGTTTATTGTTAACTCGACAAATAATTAGCCCGACAAGAGATAAGAACTCGTGTAGGCACGTGGTTTACATATATCTATAACATAAATACCTATATGTATATATGCGTATTTATAAATATACCTATGTGTATCTTTTTTTTTTCAGATAATACTGTTAATTTATTGCAGTTGGGTCTCTCGAGTATGTAATAGCTTATTTGTACAGTAAATAGCTGTCATCAATTATACCTTGTACTTTCCCACTATACACTCTACTGCAGTCATCGATTTTATACATTTTCTGGATTATTGAAATTTGGTAGCAAATACATCGTCCCTATACGTTAAGTACAAACATGGATCGTATAATATTCCGTATTTATCAAATTACGGGTGTAATATGCGATGGCAGATATACACATAGATATGTGTATAAATACAATATACCTATGTATATCATGTACATACATACATAAATATTATAAATGGCTTAAAACTTTTCTCACGTAATTATCCCCGGTCGCTATCCAATTCGTTATTTACTAAAGTCGGATCGAATAGTAAATAAGTTTCTTTTTTATTTATTTATTTTTTATTTTCCAAGTATGGAGAGAAAGGGAAAGGAAATTAATTATTCCGTTCGTTTCAGAGGCGCTATTATACCTATGACTGCTCATTTACAGGATCCGTTAATTAGTTGAACGCTCTTGAATTTATGTTGAAAGTAATTTGGACATCTCGCGAATATATGTAATAGGTATGTATGTACATTGTACATACATACATTCATACATTTAAGCCTATATAATGTAAAGGCTAAACTTTTGGACGGGCGATTAGATCACCACTATCATCTACAGCGGTTACAATATATATTATGCTGCAGCAGTTAGTAGCAGCTGGATATGAGAGATGTAAAATGAAAAAAAAATTATACAAAAAAAAAAACGAGTGTTTTACCAGAAATTTGATAAACTCACTGTGCAGCGTCCGCATCGCAAATAAAATAATTACACTCATTAAGCTACTTACTGATCTCGCGGCTCGAGTGACGCTACATATTAATATAACTGGCCATTAGTAGGAAACGCGGTGCATTTTTTTTACATGTAATTATAGCGTGTCGACAATGTATGTATGCAGATAATATTTTACCGCCATACGATTAATAGAACCATTTTTCATTTATTCATTTTTTACTTAATTATTTGTCTCAAACAAATTTTCTCATTGTTGCATTTTTTAAATTTTTTTTTTTTTTTTTTGTAAATCGAGGAACAAAGCTCCCCCTCCACAAAAATAAACGTTCGTCATCGCACGCCGTATATCAGCCTAGGTATATAAAAAGGAATTATAACAATTCTGCCATGAAATTGGTATGAAGGTACAATAGATTAATTCTCGTTGTTTAATCAAAAGCTTTTTATTGGAATATTTGTCGACAAATATACCTTACATACCCTACCATAAAATTTCGGTACATTATATACCTGCAGTAAAAAAAGGCTTGACGAAAATTGCGTTGACGAATATATATATATAGTATACATATACGTATTATACACTAAATATGGTACACACATACTTATATTTTATATACCTACCTACCTTGGTTTAATTTTCATGTCACATATCTATATAGGTATCTGCAAGGTTTTCTCTGTTTTTTTTTTTTTTTTTGAAAGGGACTCTTGAAAAAAAAAAATAGTCGATTTATTTGGTCCTGCACCGTAACGTAACGTATAAGGAATCGATCAATCGGGATATGTGATGTGCATGAATAAGTTCATATTTTATTACCGCGTATATATATATAATATATCCTTATATATAGGGTATTTGTATATAGAATGACAAAAGAAGAGGAAAGAATTTGATTGAATTTTAATTTTTCATTATATATTCTCATTTCTTGTTGTTCTAGTTGCAGTGAAAGAATGGAAAAGAAAGAAACAAATAAAAAATCAATTAAATTCTATCGCGGCTATAGAGGAGAGCCTTGACATTTTACCTTCGCAATTAGGTATAGGTTGTACATACAATACATAGCTACCTTATAATACCTACCTAGTCGTCACGTGACTTTTTTGCGACGTGATTCAGCGGTAATTGTAACAATTATAATTAAGCTCGAGTCAGCAGCATTTCGAGGTTTCAAATATAATATATGTATATATATATATATATATATACTATATAATATAATATAATGCGAAAGAGACGACTTAACATTTCGGCTTTTGCGTATGTATGTATTTATGTATGTACATACATTGCATATACATAAGTATATACATACCTATATGTATAATAGATATAACCAGTTATATTTTTGAACTTTGACACTCGGCAACCGTTCTGGACAAACTTTCGCTATGTAGTTACACGCATTATATATACCTTATTGCCATAGGTATATATACGTATAAATATACGTGTATATGTATATATCTATAATATGTATATGTGTATGTACGTGAATTAAAGCGAATACAATGAGGTGTAATATACGTAAGAAATGGAAGCGGTTTAAATATCTATACTGACCCGAATTCAGGGAGCGTAAAATAAGCAGATATAGACTTCAGTATCATAACCGTATACATACCTATACAGACTTACATAGAGATAGGTGTGTATGTAAATGATGAGTATGTATGTACCTACAATATAAGTATAATATAATGTATGACGGCGTGTGAGAGAGACCGAGACATATTTCAAAATTCCTTCTATTTTTTTAACCTTCGTTACATCGGATGGTGATAATTGTTCAGGATCTTGCGTTGAGATTATTAAGAATTTACTCCTATACAGTCGGTTGCTTATCGTTCCTCGTCCCCCCCCCCCCCCCCCCGGTATTGTGTCATCTCATTTTTCATATACCCTTGTGCAACGAGCAAGCACAATGATAATTCGCAGGCGGAACTCCAGTGGGCTGCTAGTACATGTATGAAAAATATCGAACGGTAAGTAGACACCTGGATAACCGTTATATACGCGTATAGTCCGCGAATAAGGCACCTGCGATTTTTATTCGCGAATTATGTCGCATCCGAGATAGGAATTCTCGGTCACCGCGTATATATACCTCCGTTTAGTTTCGTTCTCAGATTGAATTTTTTCTCTTTTTTATGCTTCTTTTTCTTTTTTGGTACACTTTTCTCAAGAAATATTATTGTGATCCAGTTCTTGGTATGTATACAGGTATACGTATGTACCTCTATTCAAGTATACCTGTACATTATAGGTACGTACATACCTATAATGTATATAATATATAATGCAGTTCTTCACGCCAAGTAAATCATTTTTACACCTAATTTTCACAACGTTCTTATCCTTCTAGTCCCAAAGAAATATATACTTATACATATATACATAGGCATATGCAGTAAATGAAAAGAAGAAGAAGAAGAAGAAGAAGAAGAAGAAGAAGAAGAAGAAGGAAAAGTTTGAGATTGTATTTCGATATTTGTAGAATTATCTCTTCTACTTCCTTTCCTGCCGTCGATTCATCGTCGATTCTTTTAATTATTATTATTCAATCACGCGAATTATGATCTTCGAAGGTATAGGTATACGTATATAAATCTATATATAGATATATAATGTATATGATTGTATATAAGCAAGACACGTATTATCTTTGCATCCGATCGCACGTATATTATAGGTATAAGGTATATGCCTGCATCACATGCACATATGCCTTCACTGCAGTGCAGGTTTGAATCGCGAGCGGAAAAATTCCTGGGAATAATTATTCACGTTCCTATTACGAATGACTCGTGACGTGCGATATAGCCGATGCATTAATTAATTGATTTCCGTTTCCGTTAAGCGTATAAGTAAATCTTTGTCATGTATATAATACCGAGCGTATATAATTACATTCTTGAAGATATTATACTCATTACGTTGGCTGATCGATAATTCTCTATACCATTCGTATACATATACCTATAATATACATATTTATACGAATAATTATTAGACTATCATTGAAATAGAAATTGTTCATTATACTATAGAAATAAGTAAACACGATCATCATAATTCGAGGCCGGATTCATCAACGGGTAACAGCTTAGTTATCCTTGACATGTGTGTGTGTGTGTGTGTGTGTCTACATCTGTATAATATACATGTATATAAAATAAATAAATACACGTATATACCTATGTATTCGTTTAGGTTAAGGTATAATATATACATATATATATATATATATATATATATATATATATATATATATATATATATATATATATATATATATATATATATATATATATATATATATATATGTATATATTAAACTATTTAATTAATTTTAAATATTTACCCGCGGTCTACAACCAGGACGTATGTGGGTACATACATACGTACGTCGGCGGTCGATTTACGAAACTTTGCTAATCGAGTTAGAGAGACAGCAGCTATTATACCTACTCCACGCAATTCGTAATACATATATTAGAAATGAAAGAAGAGCTATTATATATCGCATCGTTTATTATCCTACACCGGATGAAATCGTTCATTGCCACAATTGCTGTCTGCGGTACCAACTACGAGACAGTCTCGCAAACTATTACGACAAACACCTATATATATATATATATATATATATATATATATATATATATATATATATATATATATATATATATATATATTATGTATATATGTATAATAATAATCAAACGTTGCCCTCGAGTACGGGGCATTATATCATATCATTGCACTGTTGAAAAGTTTTTCAACGAGTCTATTTTTCATTCTTTACAATCAATAAAACAAGGTTAGTATAATACACATTATAGATGAAATATAATGGAAACCCTTATTCGTTTGGAATATTTCATCATTAATATCATTATTATTATCATCATCATAACGATGAGGTTTTGTACCTATAACAGTCATTAACATAAATAAATATAAATAAGTTATATTATGATATTAATTAATCTATATATTGGAATTAACATTATCAAATATATTTCATTTCTCTCGGTGCTGCTGCTGCAGCAGCAGCAGCAGCAGCCTTGCTTCGACTCTCCAGTTTCGTAGTATCATTTCTTGATTCGTTGCTCATTAAGTATAGACTAACACTAACCTAACCTATAATATAGGTATAGTCTTTCACAAGATTTGCCTGTCAGTATATGGACTATGGAGTAATGAATGCAGGGCATTGTGTCTATCCTAGTCGTATTACAGGAGAGATTGGAATGTGCAGAGTTTTACGTTTTACAGTCGCCCCCACGGACGTTCGAGATTTCTTTGCTGGAGCACAATGAGATCCATTATAAGGATATTGTGTAGATTTTCATGAATTTCTCTTTACATATACATATATACAATATACATAGGTACAAGTATACAATGACACATATGTATGTATGTACGTACATATAACATTCAAATTTATTTATTATTGTTATAAACTATACGAGAATTGAATCGTTATCGGTAGGTGAACACCTTTTGAACCTTTTTTTGTTGTTGTAATGTCTTCTTTCAACCTTGACTGCAGACTCGCATTATAGGTAGATGTATGCTGCATGTATATGAATAAAGTCTCGATTCTCGATTAGATCTGTGTAGCAAGAATTCAGAGGCGCGCCCCAAGGGCAGGAGAACCATTCTTCAGAACAAAGAGCTTTGACTTGTGTCTCTCTCTCTCTCTCTCTCTCTCTCTCTCTCTCTCTCTCTCTCTCTCTCTCTCTCTCTCTCTCTCTCTCTATCCCTCTTAACTTTACATCTCATCGTGTTTCTTTCTTATTAATTTTTTGTTTTTACTTTTTTTTATCTATCAATTCCCGTTCTCCGACTCTGGTGGTTGGAAAAGAGCTCATCAAATCCTGAACGACGTTTATCAGCGCTCAAGGTTTATATCCCCAAACGATACACGTGCTACCTAAATACGTAATTAATATATGTACCTATAAGAATAATGGAGAGAAAAAATCGAAGAATAAAAAAAATTAAATTAAAGAATGAAAATAAAATGAAATTGAAAAAAGGAAAGATATAGAAAACTGAATAAAACGCCTCTAAAAAGTTGGGAAACCGGAAAACCAGTCTACCTCCTCGGAGAGAGAGGGGACGGAAGGAGGATCTCGCTACTTCGTTCTACCGGTCCTAAAGGAGGTCGACACGACCCGACCGGCTTCGTAAAACCTGAAACCCCGGCACCGGCAACAGAGCAAGATCAACAACAGCAGCAGCAGTTATAGGTAGGCAGGTAGGTAAAGGTAGGTAGCTTTGAACCGGATAAACATTGTGATACGAGAACTTATAACTATAGGTATAAGTCGACGTATACCTAAACGTGCCAGCTCTTTCAGTATTACGATAGAGGTGTGTGTGTGTGTACGTATGCCTTAATTTTTTGTTATCATTATTATTATCATCATTATTATTTTTCATCTTATTTTCTTTCTAACATCTTTTTCATTCTACTTACAGCTTACAAAACGAAGAGTTAGGAAGAGTCAGGGAGGGAGGGGAAATTGAATTATTCAATATTAAATTTCTTTTTTCAATGAAATTAATTTTCGACAAATTTATATCGTATTATATATACATATATATATATATACATATATATATATATATATATATATATATATATATATATATATATATATATATATATATATATATATATATATATATATATATATATATATATATATATATATATATATATATATATATATATATATATATATATATATATATATATATATATATATATTATACATATTGTCGTCACGGACTGTTGTCCGGATATCTATACATAAATTATGTATACGTATTATACATGTGTATGTATACCTATATGTTGTACAGCTACTATAACTACAACTAGGATGAAAACTGGAAGTGGGACCCCCGAGCAAGCAGCGTTGTTGTAAGGCACCGCGCGCGACTTTCTAACTTGCTGTACTGTTACAGCTGGGCTGCTTTGGCGAATAAATGAATTGTTTCCTGGGTATCTCATAGTCAGCTGTCTTTTATATACCTAATATCTATGAAGTCTGTACGATTTTATTTTACCTACGTAACGAATGAAAAACAAAATCAAATAAAAAATAAAAAAAAAATCGCAAACGAATTCTTGCATGACTTTGTCAGTTTTTTTTTTCTTTATTATTCATTTTTAAATTTAATTTATTTTTTCATAAACAATTGTTTATTACATATATACATATTGAGGTTGAGACTCGATTTTTTTGAAAATTTTTTATACCAAAATTTGTATAGTTATACATCGCATAATTAAATGATCAGTGGGCTATTACTTACTTTACTAATTACTATAGGTATAGCTGGTAAATGCGGAGCCTCAGGAAACGAAAATTACTTAATTACAAAATCGTCGCCAATCGATATAGTTTAATGGTTAATTAATTATACTAATTTTTTATTTTTGTTTTTTTCGTTTTTGTTCATTCGCCTCAGTAGATAGGTGTTTTGTTGGGCAATACAATCGGGATAGATATAAAATCGAGAACGATTATACAGAAGAAGCAGCGATCTTGGTGATAATATAATTATATGGGTAAATTAGTTGGATAACGAAAAAGATATGTAAGAAAAGGAAAGAATTAAGGAAAGAGAGTGAAATATAAATTTAGGTGTTAATTACTCGTAATGAGTATAATAGCATTAAAATATATCTTCCTCAAGATTTAGGCTATAAATAATAGTAATGATAATAATAATAATAATGATGCAAACCACGGAAGTCTCATCAAAATACAATAACTTTTCTATAAAGAGAAGATAAATGACTCCAGTTATGTATAAAACCGTCGGTTTCTGTTCGCGTCATTGACCATCGATGACCGACAGCGATTCGAGGGACACAAAATCGTTCGCAACGGTTTCGAACGGTTACGTAATAACAATTGACGATCGGTTAAAATAACCGGTTTTTGAAAAAAAAAAAAAAAATGTCCTTGCTTGAAGAACAGGCAGGTACCTATATATAATGTACGTGGACGTTGTTATTATATATATATATATATATATATATATATATATATATTATGGTTATATATACTTGCAATATATTGTATTATACATAGTCACCATATACCTAAATTAACACACTCTTTATTATTATTATTAATATTATTATATTATAACACACTTTGCTGTACATGTGTAAATTACAGGTATATAATAGGTATGTATAATAAGTCATACATATAAGTTTCCCAACACCCGCAGGTAGGTACTTGTTCTTTTCGTTATTATTATTATATTATACGCGGACTCTAGTGTACATTAGCTTCATAGTTTCATTCTGTGTCTTAAATAATTGTCATTGGCGATACAAGTGTCATCTCTCAATTATGGAATAGTATCTCTATGGTATATCGACTAGGTATATGGGCAGGTATACATTATGTTTAATATTTCATTTGTATACATCCGAACGGTAAAAATTTTCAAATTTCAATTACCGAAATATATACGATATCATTTTTTTTAATTTATTTATTTATTTTTTTCAATTATGAAAATCTCTGACTTTTATTTCCTTTTACATGATCTTGAATCAAGGCGGTTATTATATAGAGTCGCACCGGATCCAAATTTATTCTCCTACTTTCTATTCATCGCGGGTCTTATACTGTAACAATACATCCATAATATATATACACATGTATATTGTTATTATAGGTACATAATCATACCAAGAATTTTGGAAATTTTTATAACATAAAATGAAATTTCATACCTGCATTGATATTCCTCGATACATGCGTTATATGTATGAAACCTACGGAATACTATATGTATATTATAATGCAGTTTGAGAAATTAACACTTGTTGCTGTCGATCGAACAATATAAGAGTCGGTCAAGGTTTCCTGTTTTGTTGCTAAAGCTATATAGCAGCAGCTGCCGGGATTCCTGAACCGTGGCATACACACGTTTTCATTATAATATACCATACATACCTGAGTGTATGTCAGTTAGATCATTGTTATATACGTATGCCTATATATAATGTATATGTATATATATATATATGTAGACAGTAGTTGTTGAACAACCGAATGAGTGCAGACATACAGCAACCCAACCCAACAAATGTGCTGCCTATACTTACAGTTGCACTTTCTCTCGATTCGCTGCAAACTATAAGTTTTAGAGCTTATCTTATCTATCTGCGCTGTCGTGCACCGTAATTGTACTTATATCTAAAATGTAGTCTATGATTTTCGCCCTTTATCATTGAATATTAAATCTTAGATACATAAATTATGGAAATAAATTTATGGATGCATAACTTTCAGTAATATGTTGAAAAGACAGAAAAATTTTGAAAAAATAAAAAATAAATGAAAATCATTTTTTTCCGAAATATAGAGAAAACTTTTGGGATAGTATTAGCTATTAGGTATATACCCACGGATATCTAGTATCAAAGATATTCAAATAGTTTCTCCTGGTCCGCGTTCACGGATTTTTAATAGTTATATACCGCGAGGTCTTGTCGTGGAAACTATTGATATTAACATAAATCAATCGGTCGATTACCTCCTCGCTTCTATCTCCCTCGGATGAAACGAGATAATAAGAGACACTTTGATTTCAAACGACTGCTGTAGCTGGCAATCGCGCGCGCACTTTCTATTCGTGGATAAATAAATAATAAAAAATTTATCAGTATCTATAATAAATGTTATATATACCAATATATAACAATTTAATACGCGTAAATACTCGTCAATATTCTTCAATGAAAGTTATATGTAAAAAAAAAAACAAAGAAATGAAAAAAACAATTGAGTAACATTTATATTTATTCTTCATCTCTCATTACTATATCTATATGTATAGTTGTATATATGTATATACCTTATAAATGTACTCGCAGTACATGCTAATTGTAGACTCCGCGATAATTAATCAATAATAAAAATGAAACAATTATATTGACAATGATTAATAATTGATGATCAATGGGACTTACGATATATACCCACGCGGAGAAACTGAATGCATATAGATTTTATGGGACTTCGAAGTTACGTGTATAACTAGTTACGTTAAAATTCTGCAGATATCGAAATATTGACAATATGAATACATATTTTATTGTTACGGCGAAATGTCTCGAAAAATATTTTTATTATTCTTAATTTAAAGGGTACAAACTTGGGGTATTATTATTATTATTATTATTATTATTATTATTATTATTATTATTTTTATTTTTCAAGATTCAATAAGAAATGTTACTCGATAATTTTTGTTGAGTGAAAAATTTAGGGTTGTTTTTTTTTTCTTGATAAAGTTGACAAACTTGACGGGCAAAAAATAATCCACTCTGACCCAATTCACGAGACTCCAGCTTCAGACTTTTATATGAATAGAATATAGCTATAAACTTCTGGAGGCACCAAAATCTGTCTTTAGAAAGCAGTTCCTAGTTATAATCTATGTGATGTGTCGTCTGCCCGTGGGGTTTCGTTAATTCCGCGTCCATTGATCTTTACCTCATCTCTCACGAACCGTATACTATAACGATCCGTAAACAGTAAAAACTAAAAACAAAGTTTTAGATATAGTGTAAGACAAGAAAAGAAAAGAAAGAAAGAGAGAATGAAAAAAAAAAAAAAAAAACAAACAAACAAAAAAACAAAAACGATCATTTTTTAACGATAAGTCTTCAAGCTTTCTGCAATTACCGAAATTCGTTTTATAGACTCTAGAGGTTTATACATATATGTATGTATGTACGTACACATCTTATATATCCGTATTTATAGGAATGGTGGTGGCCTTGCGTGCCACGTAGGTTAACAGAAGTGAGTATGTATAATAACTAATACTTATCATATTAACCATCTAAATTCTTTCGTATGAAGAAAGAGAACAAGATCGAGGAAGCAGATATAGTTATAGATCAGGCAAATAATGATATCCTGCAATAATAATTAAACTTTCAAAAAATCCAGCTCTTATATTCCAGGTAGGATGATTTCACTCTTCAGAGAAGGTATATGATTTATAATATATACCTACCTACTACTATAAGAATACAAGTAATGAGTATTGCAATTATTTAATTAATTAATTAATTAATCGCTGTTTCAGGAAATGAAGATATCAAGTTGTTTATTAGAAAAATTCAATCATTTAATAGCTTGCGGTAATTTCATAATACAAATACATATATATACATGTATGTAAAGATTATATACTGTGGTAAACTTTCGCATATAAAACTTTTTTGATCAAAATGCAAAAAAAGATCAAATCGAAACAAAACAAAAAAAAAAACAAAATAGATATTTCACAATGCTTCGATAACTTTTATATAATTCTAAACTAGGTATAGGTATATTACTATAATTGATTAAATAAAGTGATGAAAAATAATTCGAATTGAATAAATAAAATTCGACAAACCTTTGACATTTCAGTTGGTGTTTTATTTATTTTTTTTTGGTTTTTATTCTTTTGAAAGATTGTAAGATCAATGGTTTTGATTTTTGTCAGGTGGGCGGTTAGTGATCGACACCACGTCCTCGTTCGTATATATACCTACAAGAAGTGTGTGCAGAATATTATATCAGATCTCGCATTGCCTTTTTAGTAAACTGAACTATAAACTCTTTGAATCTTGAAAAGGTAAATCATATCCGATCGCCTACGATATGGCCGATGACGACGAGTTATTTTTATTCTCCTTCTTTCTTTTTCTGTTTCTGTAGTTTATATCCTTGACTGCGATAGCTGTCAATCTCACGATGCGTTCAGGATCGAGGCACAACTATAAGTATAAGTATGCAAGTTACATACCTATACATACCTATAATCCCTGTAACGACGAATAGCGCTTATACCGGTTTATACATTGCGAAAGAAGAGAATTAATTCTCTGAGAATCTTTCTTTTTTTTTTTTTTTTTTCTCATCCACGATAACTTCATTCGAAATTGAATAATAAGATAAATCCACGAATTTCATTTTTTTTCATCTCATTTCACTTTTACGTTTTCTTTTTATATTTATTCTTTCAAATAGACGATCACTACAGGCGATTGACTTCGGCCAGAATGTCTCAGGTTGCGAAATAATCGCGTGTAGAAAGTCTTTTCGAATCTTTTGTCGTTATCGTTGTCGTTGTCGTCGTCGTCGTCGGCGTAGCCTATCGTTACTCGTCTGTCGTTATAATATATAACGTTGGTGGTATATATGTATATGCAATTCTTGCGGTTATGTATATATGTTTGTTCAGACCGCCATTTTCTTTCATTGTATACACTGTATAATATATATATACCTATATGTATATACAATATTAATATATATATATATATATATTATATCTTATTATTATATTATATACATAGGTATATATACGTATAATATACCCTAACGTTCGCGAAACTCGAGAGTTGACTCGCGTACCCCACAATATAGGTATACCTACGTCTATGTACGTATATGTTATACACATACATACATACAGGTATATACATATATGTATATGGTTAACTTTAACTTTTCCGTTCACTCGCAAATATAATATATACCTACGTATACGTAGGTATATACATATACATATATATGCGCAAGTATAAGCAAATTTATCGCTTGCTGGCCGCACACTATTGTATAGTATACGCACACGCGATAACGCGAATCCGCACGCTTTCGCAATTTTATTCGATATACGTATAAATATGTATACTTATATATATCTCGGTCGACGCGTATTATAATATTATATTATAGATGGTGGGTGAAAAGCACAATTTATTATTTACTACCCTCAAAAAATTGATAAAACAAAATAATGAAAAAAAAAAAAAAAATAAAGGATTGAATACGAATGCAACAGTAAATTTGAAAATTAGGAAATCTCCGGAATCGAATTCTGATTTTCCGTTACTGAATTTTGTGTCTCAATTTTTATTTGTTTTTTTTCTTCTTTAATTCGCGTGCAGTTTTTCGAAGCTGATCAATGTTCAATGAACCTCGTTGCTAACGTCCGGTTAGCGTTCCGCGACGACCGCGGCCGCTTTGTCCGTATTGCTGCTGTAGTATTCATTGTCGTATATATGTATACATAGGTATATTTGTACCTACTGTAGGTATATAGGTATAGGATGTCGCATTTTCCACACCGCGATATACTCCTTTTGTTTCATTACACGCATATGCCTACTATTTACCGTCGGATTTTGTCCCGCAACGGATGCCGGTGTCAGACACCTCTTGCCTTTTTAACGGTGCGGATAATAATATCAATCCTATAATATACCTACACAGTTATAGCTACGGAATCAATGAATCGATTCGAATAGGATTGACGCTTGCACGGAGGTGTATATTGAAATTAATCGCGGGGAATAAAAATACTGTAAATAATTATTTATATATTCATTATACACTGCAATGCAGTGAATCGGTTGTATATCTACCAATTATACAGGAAATTTATTTACTGTCAAGTAATACTACTTACCTACCTACACCTATACATATATATCCGTTTCCTCGTACTTGTCTACAAAAGGCCCGCCTGGTATGTACCACTACCTCCAAGCTTTCATTTTTTCATTATTTTTATGTTTTCTGTTTGATACATTTAATATCATATAATCAAATGAAACAATTTAATGAACCAATTTTAATTTCTTCTTATAACTTAATACGTAAATTAATCTTTGTTTTTTTTTTCTTTTATTTTACGGAATGATCAATAAACGATATAAAACATTTTTTCTTTGTTCTTCTGTTTTTTTCGTTTATAGATTTTTATTCGTAGAAGTAAATCATTTTTTTTTTTTTGAGTTTCCTTGGACAGTAAAGACCAGAAAAAAATGCTGATAAAATGAAATTCTTGAAACGTTGAGTATGTGTGTACCTACAGTTGTATATAGGCGTTGGAATGAGCAAAAATTTGTACATTATACACGAGAATGACGCGCAAGGACTGCATTAATTCAATACCTCTATAATATGTCCACGGACTTATTATATAGTCCTGTACTATAATACTGCACGCCTATAAAAACGCTGACGACATAGAAATTAAAAAAAAGAAAAAACAAAAACAAAAAATTAAAAATTAAGTCTAAGGCGAACAAAAATCGTGGGACACAATAATAAGTCAAAAACTAATTCTCTCGTCTGTCTGTCTGTCAATTATAATATACGTCTATAAACAATATCTTGAGAATTTTTTTTTTCTCTGTTTGATAATGAAAAAGAAGAAGAAAATGGAAATAAAGATGAAAAAAAAAAAAAGAAATTAAAAATAATAATCTATATAAGCCAGCTGCGTGTGTATAAGTATAGGTACATGTATTTTTGAATGAATTGAAATTGAATGTAATATAAAGCCGAGATTCTCATTCATATACCTATCCCACTATTAAATCACACAAGTATATACATAGCATATGTATATACATAAGTATGTAAGTAACTATGTACTTACACCCAAGATAAACAAATAAATTTTATATACTTATATTATGTATATATGCATGTACACCGATTTCTAATTAATCGCAAAAGGCAGGGCGCGACAGCGCCTTGTCCTCGATATCTGACGGTAGGAGGTTAGTATAAGCTGCAGCTATAGCACGTACTTAGCTATTATATACCGTCACGTACCGCGTATACATACAGTCATTCACGTAAGTTAGTATACGTATAGATATATACATACATGTATACATACGTACCATAAGCAGCGATTTTATTTACACGCGCGGGCGCAAATACGTAATACATACGGTTTCTAATTCTCTTTAATACACCCGACTACATATACCTATATACTTACATATACGTTTGTACGTATATGCACTATATATACATATACGTACGTATACGGCTACTTGCTTATATATTAGCTAGTCTATATGTAGAGAAATAAGAAACGGGCGAACGGGGGCGACAGGTAGATATATCGACTCCAGTTTCCAGACATATGTGGAGGAGGAAAACTTCTTCTCCTATATAGGTACATCTATATACGAATACGAAACTGACCCCGTTTTTTTTTTTTTTTTTTTTTTTGAATTTTTTATTCTAAACTTCTTAACTTTTTACTATTTTTCGAGATCGTGACCTGGTATACACACCTCTAGTTTTTTATTTTTTTATTTGTCCTTCAATGACTTATATAAACACTCGACTAGTTTCTTCTCGTTCACGTCTGCAATGCCTTAAAACTTGTTCGTTTCGTTTAACTAGTTTACGCGGACGATAATCATAATACGAGTGTTTGTACACAGATATACCGGTATACCTACCTGTAATACACACATGTCCACCTTTCCAATTATATACCATTCATCCCTATATACAGATACATTGAGGTAAAAATTGTTCCACATAATAAATCATTCAGCTATAAATCTATACGTAGAGGAGAACGGGGCAAAACGGGACAGTCTCAATCATTGATCCGAATTTCTACGCTGCAAATTTTTGCTTTTCTGTATCGATGCCCCATTTTACACAGTCATTGAATTCTGACTTCAGAGGCTCTATAATTGCTTCAATAATAAAATATTTTCACCGAAGTAACGAGATAGCGAATGTCAAATACTACATATTTTGTATAATTTCGATAAGCTATGAAGTAATAAAGAATGCGGCGAGTAAGAAGAGACAACGTACCTCGCCTCTCTTCCGTGCATCGAGATCACGTACGGGGCAAAGTTCCGCTACATACCTGCACGTTCGTCGGCGTTCAGTGGCATACCTATAATACCTATACCTATACCTATACCTATACCTATACCTATATATACAATATATATATATATATATATATCTAGAGAACGAAAATAAATGAATTCCCCATGTGTCGAGGAGGAGCCTCCTTGTAGCAGATATAAGATAGGATATAGGATAGGTATAATGTGCATGGGATAGGTACCGTAGGTATACGCAAAATCGAACGTGTATTTCCAACCGTCGCGGAGGGAGTACGATTATAACGTCCCATACATAAATAATGTCCAAGAGATATGTACGAAGAATAAAATTTCGCAATGAATGAGAAGATGTGCAAAGGGGATACGAAGTTTCGAGTTAATAATTACAGACGGCAGACGTCGGAGGTTTTGTTTATGGATAAAAGTATTGTTATATCAAACTTCTGTAGGATATATATTCTATAACAAGAACTGATGACGGTAAATTATACATTATGGGATATATAGTTCTCTTATTTTATTCCCGTATTATATGTATAATACATGCGGGAGAGACTCGAGCGAGCTAAAGACTGAAATGCAATGCGGGTTTGTATATATACGTATATGTATATGTACATACCTAACTGTTATACCTACTCGATGTGGATCTTGCGAACGGTCACCACTGCAATTGCATTCCTCCGTTGCAGCCGCTATGCCAACAACTTGACAGATAAATGTACGTATGTACATACGTACATACATACTTACGCACGTACAGTGAGAGAATCCTTATGGTGCAGGTACCTACACATATACTATACTCTACACACATACATACGTAAGTATAGTTGTACCTATGGTTGGGTATAGAATAGAAGACTGCATATAGCAGACTATAAGGTAGACGAACGAACGAACGAGAATTGACCATATTATAGCTGCAGCAGTTGAAATGTGATTATATTATTATTTCGTGTGAAAGCGATGAACTTTTAAAACCAACGAAACTCGATGTGTATCTACGTATGTACACACATGTGTGTGTAGGTATTTTATATGTACATACATACATATATAGGTATGTAGGTACACGTAATAGGGGAGTGTGTATAGATCTACGGCCATAAATTTTTAGCCTCAAATCCTGCGGGAGATCATGACTGTAGGTATATACATGTATGTATACAGGGTGATTCAGGTTGAGAGCATCAAATTTTGTGGGTAGATTCCTCGGAACATTCTAATACTGAATTCCCTTTACCAAAAATTCGAGGGCCTGATAGTTTCCGAGATACAGAACATCTTAGTTGACCAATCACAGAGCCTGGAGGTGACAGAGTCAGGGCCGAGTCAACAGAATGAAATCAACAGTGCCCGTGGGTCTCAGCCAGTAAAATTTTATTTTTAACTTTCGAGAGGTATGTCGACGTCACCTATACCAAAAACGAAAATAACAGTCTGAGACGGACGGACACTGTTAATTTTATTCTGTTGATTCGGCCCTGACTTCGTCAGCTTTGAGTTCTGTGATTGGTCAACTAAGATATTACATAGCTCGGAAACTATTAACCGCTTGAATTTTTGGTAGAGGAAATTTAGTCTTAGAATCTCTCGAGGAATCTACCCATAACATTTGGTGCACTCAACTTGAATCACCCGGTATGTAGATAATATTATAACGATAACCAAGTCCAAAGATATATACGTATATGTATACTTTAAATGCAAGTATATGCAGATGATAATTATACACGGTTAAACACACGTACGCACGCACGCACGTATACTTTGATATAATATCAGGGAAAACCGCTTTCTCTATATTTCCCACGCCTCGATAGCGATAAGATTCTCGAGTACGTGTCCATACCTATTTGTATACATATATATGGGGCATTCCAGCTATAACCGAGCGGCCGTTGCCTCGACACTTTTTTTTTGTGATGCCAATTTTTTTCTCAGGTACTTTTCGACAAAAAAAGACATACGTATTCCTCAAAAAACATTATTCGTCATCCGTTTTCAGTTTATGACTCTTCAAAGCACAAAAAAAATATTTTCGACTAGCTGTGTGTATCCTTCGATTTTTCTCAAATAAATTCACTAAGAAGTACCTTAAAACCCGCATCTTTTTGGTGGCTATCTCATCGTGGAGAAATGATTTTTCGATTTTTTCTATTTGGATGAAACTGTGAAAAATGTGTTTTCATTCGTAAAAAAGGAGATAGTACTGGTAAGTACACGTGTTCGGATATGAATTCTTTTGCAAATCGTGGATTTTTTTCCATTCTTCAGTTATTATTCTGATTGTTGAATTTATGGCAAGGGTTACAATTACCGAAAAGTAAGCTAACTTACCTACTCCTTTTTTACGAATATCTTGCACTATCGATCATCGTATTTTAATTTCCCATATATCTATACCTATACGCCTACTTTCGTATACCCTGATAATGTGTTAATGTAGGCGTATAAGCAAAAGGAGAGGAATAAAAAAATAACTTTAAAAGAGAGAAGAAAAAAGTGTATACTGTAGGTATATAATAGAGGTATGTATAATAGCGATGCCTGTCGCTTGATCAATAATAATTGCAGATTTCCGTTTCCCGTATAGGCTTTGATATTATCTGGGCTTTCAGGGGCTATGTGTGCAATTATAGTGTGCAAATTCCTGTGTGCGAGTAGAATCCCGACCGTTGAAAGCTGTGCGTATATGCTCGTATTAATATGTTACAATACCTATGTAGTACCTATACATTGTTATATGTATATATACCTATAAAGTTTTTCGACGTTTGTTTAGAATCAATACTGTCACAAAGCCACGTGAAATTCATGTATAGATAGTAGATACATACCTACATGTATAATACCTGATCATAGGTATATAATTATGAATTGTTTATTATATATGTATACCTGTTGTGTAAAAATTGAATCAGGCAATAGTGTATATGTATATTATGTATTATACTTATAATTAATGAACTACGAGTACATATATATCGTAAATTTTGTAACATATTGATGACACGAAACGCACAATCAGTCACTAGATATATATGTACTTCATTTTAATATATTCCCTTGCTAGTTGATCGTTCGTCGTTATGTCCGCAACCTATAATATGACGCCGAACCGCGGCACTGCACACCTATAATATCATATTCAAGGTCCGTTTGGTTTTGTTTCGTCATTAGATCTTTGTCGGAACGAGACGCTGAGACTATCATAATATAAGTAAAATACACGATATAGGTAGGCATAAGAAATTTTTAGCTCTCTCTGTCTCTTTTTCGATGAATAAAAAATGTTAACCGTTCATTCTTTCATATTTGATTTTTTTAATTTTTTTTTATAGATTTCATGAATCGGGATCGTAGACATGATATTACGCGTGTATATCAAAGTATTATTGAAAAAATATTTAAATTCAAAGAACTAGTTCATTTTCCGTTTTTTTTTTTTTTTTTTTCAAATAATGAAGGATTACTCGGGAGGCTGGCTGTTAGCTTCAGGTCTTCGCGGTTTGAGAATTCGGAACACGAGCGAACGAGGAACGCGAGCGAGAGCAAGAGAACAGTTAGTTCAAGCCGCGTCGTTGCAGCACGAAATTCTGAGAAGCTTCGGTACTGCACGGACGGTTATTGCGGTACGGGAATAAGTCAGGATAATGAATACGTTAATATACATATGAATATTATGAGTGAAGGAGCGTATTGCGGACTGGTCCATTTTCGAAAATGATAGAATGATTGAAAAATTTAAAAAAAAAGAAGCAAAAAAAAAAAAAAATTCAATTGAAAAATATTAATAAAAAAGAAAATTTTTTGTCTCAAATCGATCGATTGTTAATTATTTTCGGAAAATAAAAAAAGGAGACTGTGGTATTTCCATTTGAATATACCATATATAGATATGTATAACTAGCTTTATATACGTACACAAATAATTGCGGGGCTTTTGTTGAATTTTCTTTATTCTCCACTTAAGTCACGACGAACTATATGTATATAATATACCTATAACGCGCGGGTAAAATTCATTCATTCGTTGACCTTCGAAATTATGACGAGCTGACTCTCGAGACCGTTTATAACATACACTTACGATCATTATTATTATAATATAGGTATATGCTATATTATACCGGTTATAGTTTACCTGTGCAATTACTCAAACGGTCAGAAAATTTAACGACATAAATGACGGTTTAGGACTTCTTTTTCTCTTTTTATATTCCACCAGTTTCTTTCAATACAGGTATGTCTTCTTTTTCTTTCCACTATTACTATTATTATTAATATTATTATTATTATTATTATTATTACATATTATTATATTATTTTCTTACAAAAACTATGACAATTCTCCGTCCCTCGCACGTTTCTCGATATTATTATTATGATTATTATACGTAGAAAAGTCTCGTTCGTGTGCAGACGAGGATTGCTACCGATGGCTTTTTTACATCGTACTACGGCAATCACTTTCTTTTGCATCAACGCGGATCGATTTATTCCACCTGATCAACATTTGCAAAAACGAATAGAATAGGATAAAATAAAATATATAAAAAAAAAAAAAAAAAATAACAAAATATCAAATGAAATTCATCATTCACGCGGATCTGTAAAAATATTATCGTCACGTCGTGTCGGCGCGGATTTATATTATTTTATTTTATTTTTTACATTTACCTATAACCACCACGTTTTATTTGAATTGATATTTTTATTTTATTTATTTATTTCTGAGGAATGTAGTTCAGAAAATAAGCGCTGTTACAAATTTCTTTTATACCAGTATATATGCACGTATAGTATAAGGTGTATATATGTATCAAGAGACACTTATGCACATTTGGGGAAACCGGTGTGGTGATAATTCGCATCGCGATACATATGGTATAGTCGCGTTGACCCGTTGACCGACTTTTAAAAAGACCATAGAAACTTTGGAGCTATGAATAATATAATATATCATGTATGTTTACATATAATATATGTATATATATATATATATATATATATATATATATATATATATATATATATATATATATATGTATATAGGTATATAGACTTTTAGATGTCAAAACGCGCGGAAATCGAGATCCGATATATGTATAATGAAATTTGAATAATTCGAAGTGCGATATCGATTAAGATACGCTTATACTGCTGTGCAGACGATTGTGATAAATGAGAGAAATTCTCTTATCTCTTCTACGCTCTTCACTTTCTTCTTGTAGCTCGATCTCTTCTCTAATTTTAAGCGAACGTGCGAGGAGGAGAAATAATCTCTTACCTCGCTCTTCCATAGTTCGAATATAAAGCAAGGGAAAAAATAGGAAAAAATCTGTTTTTCCTTGTTCAACTTTTTTTCACTCCCATTTTTTTTTTTTTTTTTTGAAAAACGATAAGAAAAAGCCCTATTTCGATCGTACGTGTCGCCACACTCCGGCCTACGGGGGCTATTTTTATCCAGACTAAATTCCGCGCCACTTCCGGTTAACTGAAACGCTCAGCTCCTGCACTCTGGAGGTGTAGGTAGGTATATGTATAGTACATTCTCACCGCACTCTGCACTCTGCACCTCTTCGTCCAACTGCATCGCTAAATGAATCACCGAAAATTCTTTAGCTACACTAAATATAGCCGTCCGCACGTTAGGGCTTAAATCTTAACTTAAACTACCTCCCTACATACCACGATATAGTATATTACAGGTATTTTTTATTTTATATAATTAGGGTGACAGTTCTTTTCGTTTTGGTTCAAATTTTTCGTTCCGTGGGTAAAGAACGTTTACTAAATAAATCGAAAATAATATCCCCGTGGAATATAATTTTTATATTAATATTCATGGGGTTTTCACTTGAAATAATAATGAACAAAGTCGCTGAGAGTAGCTTGCTAACCCCTCAGAGTCTACATAACGCCCAAAATCTAGAGTCTAGACTCTAAATCGTACAAACAATGAGAGTCTACTTTTGTTTTTTTGTTTTTATCTCTCTTTCGACTTATTATAGTTTGGGTCGAAGTATGGGTAATCCTTAGTTTCTACGGGTCCACTGTATACGTATATGCATGTAAATTAAATATTCGTGCACATATGTATAATATGTGGGAGTGCACGTATTATAAGTATACACATATCGTATAGGTATAATATATGCCGGTATATGCATGCACGTTATGTTTTTGGATTTCTTTTAGCTTATACATGAACCTTCGGTGCAGTTCGTGTCGTAAATTAGACTTATATTATAGGTATTGTTATCCCTGCACGAGAACGTCGTGATTTTCTCTTGAAACTATACAGTCGACAGCGCATGCTTCAAATAATTCGATTTTGATTGGTCGGTGAGATCGTCCCGCGATGATATTTGAGCCTGCTAGGCAGGGGAGCAAACTTGCACGAAAAAAAAGCTGATGAGTATATTAGTACAATTAGATATATTAATATTCATGTATTAGGTGTAGTATGTATATTATGAACATATATACAAATTCCAGATATACAGGTATACAGTATCTACCTGTACTATATGTGTTGCTGCAGCGAAGGTAATATTTTACG
The DNA here is from genome assembly GCA_963924015.1 of Macrophya annulata. Classification (NCBI taxonomy): domain Eukaryota; kingdom Metazoa; phylum Arthropoda; class Insecta; order Hymenoptera; family Tenthredinidae; genus Macrophya; species Macrophya annulata. Next base: position 26,699,798 of record OZ001261.1, read on the forward strand.
TATATCCTATGTATATCGAAACGATTAATTATATACTATTTAGAAATCGGTTAGTACCGTTACGAACCGCGCGTCGTTTATCGATCATATCTTATAGATCGAGATGTTGAGGAGGAGAGAAAGAGAGAGAGAGAGACAGTGAGCAAGAGAGAAAACCGGAGATAAGATGAAATGAGAGAAAAAGAGAAGAATAGAAAAAGAAATATATATACAAATTGGACGATAAAAAATTGCTCAATGTCAAGGTAAAGAGATGATGATGATGATGATGATGATGATGATGAAGAAGAAGAAGAAGAAGAATCTATCTCTACACTGTCTCTATGTATGTAGACATTTAGTACATAGAAACATACCGGCATCAGTACATAGATCACGTATGTATGTAATACGTATATAGGTATATGTATAGTTTTCTGCGGCTTCTAGAAGATGACAACCGGTTCTCTTCTCTCTTCTCTTCCATCATTCTTACAGATATATTAGTATATGTACACTTACACATTATACCTAGGTATGTATATGTGTGTAGTGCGTGTGTGTGTGTGTGTGTGTGTGTGCGCGCGAGGAAGAATATCGTAATTAATTCTTAACACGTGTAAACGACCACTCGCTGCACTGCACCGGGTGTTAATAAAACGTAAACTGTATGTATGTATGTATACTCGTTATATGTATGTACCATATTATACTTATATGCATATACATATATACACGTACTTATGTATATCTACTCGAATTGTTTGAAATAAGATATAATAAATAAATAAATAAAAATAAACAAACAACAAAATCATAATGTATAGTTCGAAAATGTGAAAATAATTCTTCTTTTATCGCCGTTTTTTTTTTCTTTTTTTTTTAAGATTTTTCTCTACTTTAATGTTTCTCACGCGGACGTCGAACAACAAACCCGTATATTGCTTCTTATACCTATTTATGTATACGTAGGTGTATATATAGGTATGTATATATGTATGGATGTACTACATCTTTCACCGGAAGTTTCCCGCATTATCCCCTCCTCCTCTACATAGTATAGTAAATAGTATGAGTAGGTATGTGTATGTATAACAATATATGTATATTTGAGGTACATAAAATCGTCCGAAGATACGGAGAAATTATTATGAGTAGGTATACCTAATGTAAATAAATTATTATCGTTACATCCAATCGCTTCTGAAAATTCCCGAACAAGGAAAAGAAGGGAAGGGGAAGGGGAAGGAGAAGAAGTAGAAGTAGAAGTAGAAGAAGAAGAAAGTATATTATGTACGCTCAGCGAGTTTCCTCTACCCATGATACTACGTATATGTATTTACCCCACCCAGGTGGTAAGTTGGGAAAACTCGTGGTTTTAATAACAACCGCCGTTGCGGCGCAGCGGGTATAATATAAAGAAGAAAATGCGTGATTTTTTTTTTTTTCTTTCTTTCTTTATTAAACTTCCGGTTTGGTATATTCGCTATATTCCTCGCGAATCGAGGCCTCTCTTCCTGCCTGCAGTAGTTAGTTTTCACTTCTTAATTGGCAGATCGTTGAGATTAAATAATATCCTATAATAACAATATCATACACACATGTACCATACTATACTATACATGGATATACCCACCTACCTACCGACGTACGATAATTAAGACAGAAGTAGAAACTAGAAACGCATGTAATCTATGCCGTCCCATGGCCCCTATACACCATATTACAGTCACGATTACTGTTCACTGTTTTATGCTTAACGAGGAAAAGTGAACACGGCCGAAGTGCAAATTAATTGCAATCCGTTTATTTACATACCTATAATATGCATGACATGTATACAATATAGATATATTATCATTATCAGTATACCGCATTGACATTATCATTATATTGTTACTAGTCGTTTTCCACGCGATATACACATATTAAAAATAATAATATGTATAGGAGAGCGCGGGTGAAAACGGGACACCTAAGTTAAAAATTCCACTGTAACTCTATACCTACCTATGATTCTAAATGATTGTGGTTAAATAAAAAAAAAATTAGAATTGGATGGTTGATTTTGACGTTCCGGACAGTTTCAAATTGCTCCGAATTTCTACGCCGCAAATTTTTCCTTTTCCGTGGATACCCCATTTCGCCCCGTCATTGAATTCTGACCTTGGAGCTCTATAATATATGATTTCTTCAAAACTAAAATATTTTCAAAAGTTACGAGGTACGTACCGAATATCAAAAACTACATATTGTAAATAATTTCAGTCTCCCATTATGCCCCGCTCTAGCTGGCTTCTGAGACTTTGAACCCTTCGAACACTAAAAATGATTTCAAAAGCGTTATATCCTCAATGGTTCCGTTGAGATGTGTCGTAAGAACACAATTTTCCATTAATTTTTGGGTGTCCCATTTTGCCTCGCTCTCCCTCATATATGTATAGGCATGTATATACTGCAGTCGGTCGGTATACAGTATAGTTATAGGATAAGCGAATGGGCGCGGAAGAAGAGAAGGAATTGCTTTCTAGTTCCCAGGACCTTTGAAGTGCCCGACCAACGGCTGAACGAGCGCATTAATATTCGTTCCTCTTATATTATATTATATTATATTATATTATATTATATTATTACTGTTCTTGTTCTTTATTGCAATTAATAAACGGTGTGCTATACGCGTATGTATGGCGAGCATGGGCCGCAATTTAAAACTAAAAATATATTGCAGAGCGAAAAAGGGGCGCGGTACTATTAGCTGATGTATACAATCAAATTTTTCAAGTTTAAATCGCAAGCGAAAAAACAATATAATAAAAAAACATTAAAACAAAAAATAATCTCTGTAATAAATTTTATCGATACGAGTAGGTATATACCTATATGTATATCAGAATTTTTATAGTATAGAAATGTTTATTCTATGAAGGTTACGTATATGTATATCTCTAAAGTATGTTTGTACGCAAAATTTACAATATTTTCTACGATCATCTGCTTTTTCTTTCATTCTCATATACCTATACACATAATAAATTGGCTTCGTTGTGGAGGAAAGAGTTGGGAGTATTGATAATAATAATGATAATAATAATAATAAACATCCGTCTTTTACGTGTATACGTATAAGGATAAGTTCCAAAAAATCGCTGAGAATAAAAAGAGAGATTATAGACAGAGAAAGAGAGAGACAGTAAATGAATGAGTCAAATACAAGTTTTAATTGTTAAACTTTCACTGTGAATCCTATACATAGTATATTGTATATTTTATATGTACAGAAGCGCGAAAGGAAAACGAAAAAAAGTAGAAAAAAAAAGAAAAAAAGATAGGAAGAGAATAAAAGAAAAAAAATGGAAACAGGATTTCGATAGAAATCTTATGATGTAGCTTGAGGTCAGGCCTTTTTCCGTGGACATTATATATATAGTATGCGTATACATACATATTATATGTATTATACAGATATACCTACTCACATATTATCTTTTTTTTCTCTTTTTTTCGAGGCGTGGCGTAATACGATCACAGAACACAACTTATACATATATTTACGATACATACATACATACATATAGATTACTCATATATGTATGTATATGTAAATTTGAACTAAAGTCACTCACTACATCCTGCCCGCACAAGTATGTATAAAGGGAGCGTGTATATAAGTATAATAGTGATAATAATGATAGTAGTAATAATAACAACAACAACAACAATTTATCGTACACGTACACCTATACAGGTATGTAATGTCAATGATGTATACCTGTATCAATTTCTTTGAGATCATCGCGTCGCATCGTTATTTTGATAAACGCATCATCTTCTTCGCCATTTCTTCTCCCTCTGTCCAACGGAATTTTTTTTGTTTCATACGTATTATACTTTTCCAGTTGACTACATATTTTGTAAATCTATAATGTGTCTACCTAGATAGATGATTATTACATAAACGGGGGAAAAAAGGAATATATATGTATATCAGCAAGTGGTATACCTGACATACATATACATAGGTTAGCGGTGAGATGATTTATTGAGCAATACCTATCCTCACGCAGGTTAAACCCTCGTCTTGCAATGGAGTCTAGCGCGCGATGCAGTATACATATGTATTGTGTATTGTGTACATACCTATGTTTATTAGGGTGGTCGCAAAAAAAAACCATCTCTTTTTTTCCTTTTTTAAAGATCTTATAGTCTCAAAAATTATCCTTAGATATTAAAAAAAACAAATAAAAATCCTCTCAAAGAATAAGCTCGATATCTCAATCCTAGTAAAAGCTCATCGAGAATCCATTTTCTCATTCATATAACACGTGAAATTTTTAGTTAGATTTTTTTTTCTAATTTTGAAATACTAAATTCTCTCACACGTTGAATTTACGAAGAAGACTTATCAAAGTTTTCTTTTTTAAATTTTTTATAGAAACATGTATTTAAAAATTTGAAGAAAAAAATTCTTACTACTTTTACTCAAGCGAGACGAAAATAAACGAAATTTTACTTTTCACGTATTATACGAATGGGAAGATGGATTCTCGATGAGCTCGAGGTATATGGGTATACATACATATGTATGAAATTAGACCGCAAGGTATTTAGATCGACAAAGATAAATAATAAGTTTGCGTCCACAGGCCCGCTACGGCATGTCCTGCTGCTTACTCTGCTCATTGCAGCTTACTACCGCGTTTTATACGTTTGTACAGTATATATCTTGTATACCTATATATACCTATGCATGTGAATGTATAGGTACGTTTTGTTGTAGTTGTTTCAGGACGCACTTATCCACTTACGATAAATCGTAATGGTTCAAGCTAACCGTCCGAGACACGCTTAACAGTTCCCTCCAATTATAATACGTACATGTTTATGTGTTTTTTATCTTGTAAACGTCTCGCGGGTTCAAACAGTAGCGTAAAAATTCGGCTAGATACCTTCACCTATACCTATACATAGGCACGTATGTTATATACATTACAGGTATAAAGAGAATTGTTAAAATCAAACAAAATTATGATCATTATGATAATAATAACAACAATAAAACCGTACGCTATTACTTTCAGTTTAGATAGAATATTTACTCACACTCCTCGCCGTCCCCCTTTTTTCTCATTATTCTCGTAATTTGGTGTCATAATTTGTTGTTGTTGTTTATAACTAATGCTCAATATCTTAAATCTTACACTTATACTCGTATACCGTATCCGTATTGTATCCCTCTTTGTATTCCGTACGTAACAGATCCTTGCCCCGTTTTATACACGCCTAATATCTACCTACTTATATTTACGTATACTAGTTATAACGTTATCGCAACACGGTTCAATCACCACAGTTTCGTATACGATTTAATACACCGTCAGTATAGAGTAAACAAACAATAATATATCCCACGCTTTGTTTGAGATAACTGTCGAGGGTATTTACGATCAAATGAAATTATTATCAGTGAACTCCTACATCGACTTATACGTATATATTCTTCTCATTTTTCTTGTTTAGTCTAACAATCATATTTATACATAGCTTGAATATATTATGGTCTGAAGTGTAAGAAGGTATAGGTATGTATAATAAACATCTGTGTTATACTGTATTGTAACTACGTACCTGTAACGAATGCTGGAGGGGTTTGATCAGGATCACAGTCTCTACGATAAAACTAGTAAAGAAGCCTGATGCTGCAGTGTCGTGTCGGTAGGTATAGTAGAAAATCACACGGTATCCTTGAAATCACAGCACAGAATCACACAGAACCGGAGGGGAAACAACAACCGCCGGGGAACGAATACAGGAGACCGACGACGAGACAAAAGGAAAAGACTGAGAATATGAGTGTTGAATGTAAGTTTAACAACACGAGGAGTTTTTTTCTTACTTTCTTTCTTTTCTGTGTTTCCAAATAACTAATTTTAATAAAATCACATCCGCCTATCTCTCTCCTTTTATTCTTTTAATAAATAATATTGTTAAAAATCGAGTGATAAAACGTCAGAACTAAAGTCACAAAGCACCCGTAAATCAAGGCGGACGTCAACACACGTGTTTCTCGCTTGGTACGCGGCGACCGACTGACTGATTCCAGACTCACTCCAGTCTCGGATCGCACGATTGTGATGTGTATTCATGTACCTACGCTGTATAAGTGTAACGGTGAAACTCATACAGCTATACGCAGTCCCCCACTTATAGTCAGTCCTAATAGCAACGATCTCGTTGTTCTCTCTTCTGCACTTTGCTCGGTCCCTAAATACCGGCAGCCTGCGATACTCCAGTGCGATTTAGATGCAGAGGCGAAAGGCTGTTTCGAGAAAAGAGAATTGAAAAATTGTTGCGCGAATAATGTCTCGTTCTTTACAGAGGCATCTTTGTATTTTTTCAATTCGTGTTGCGAAAATAGTGATTTTTAGTTTTCATTTTTTTTTTTTTCAGTTTCTAAGAACGAATAAAGATTTGTTTCTAGGATAATGATTCGATGGATCTAGATTGAAGGGAAAATGAGAAGAATAAATATAAATGCTGTGAATATGTGTATAAGTAACATAATATAATATGTATACTAGATATAAAAAAGAAACACAAGGTACAATAATTATTGACGAGTTTTTCATTTTTGTAATATTAGGAAATTGTATTGTATAAGGTATAATATGACGAAATATGTCGAAAGTCTTTTTTCCGGTGAATCTGCCTATAGAGTTCGAAAGAATTAAGAATCACGAATTTCATGGAATGGGTGAAATAACGGAATAACAAGATATTACACGTATAGGTATATGTCATGCATACGCGGATACCTGCGTAGGCATCTAAGAAATGATGCAATAATCGTGTTATCGTGATAATAACAGGCAATATAATATATCAATCCCCAGTCTATTTAGGGGCCTTTCATGTATTATACATTGTAGGTAGGTAGGTATGTATACCTATATACATATATACCTGTATCTATCATAATATGGGTACAAAATGCTTGTGTAAGTTTCGTCTGAACTTTACGCTGATTGAAATAAAAGAACATAATACCTATGCGTCATCTACTTATTGTTATAGCTGCCTTTTCGATTTATCGTGTATCTCACGACGAGCCTTATCGGGCTGATCTCGCAATATCTAGTCTCTAAATCAAAAGTAAATTGGGTTTCGTTCTTCTTCAGCTGCATGAATCAGTGATAGTAAGACTTTTGAATAGAAGATTTATTCTCGTTGACAAAAGCGTCTCGTTAGCCGGATTTAAGATGTCATTGGATTCACCGAGGGTGGGAAATCTCCCGTAAGTATTTCTCGCTAGCATTAATTCCGTCAATACGTCCTTGAATATGTCCTGCGAAATAGATACGATCGATAGGTATATTATCAGTTTGTAGAAACGGGAAGACAATTACATATATAATTATCCCAGCTAAAAGGGAGAGTGAAGTTGAACAAGTATTGGAGATGTATTTTTTTTTTCTTCATTTAGAATTAAATAAAGGTCAAATAAAAATCTTTACAAACCTCTAGACCGGCGTAGTTCGTTATTCCCACGCAACTTACGCTGCCCTTTTTGTGTGTGAAATAGCCGAGCTTTCTTTTATTCAAAGAAAAGCAGAAAACTATTTCACGGACTTTGCAGGCGGTGATTAACTTGTTAACGCATTCGTCCAGGCAACCTGTATTATGAAATAAACAGAAATTTGACATTTGAAAAATGACGGGATCTTTTTTTGGTTTTTGGATCAGGGATGTATATATTGAACCGGTTTTTTTCTTTGACTTTGTTCTTATCTGGTAGCTAAAGTCAAAGAAGCTAGTATTTGATGTTAAATGAAACCTTCCAAAACATGAGCACGATAGCTTAATTTTAAGAGGTGACGCATAGGGGTTGATTTTTTCTCATTTGAATAACATGAGATTGGCGCAAGACAAATATTCCAATTAAAATATCTCGAAAACGATAAACGTTAGAGAGTTGGATCTGATCTTGTTTTGTAGAACATTTAATTCCCTATAAAAAAGGTCTGGCATCTTTTACTCATGAAAATTGATATTGTACTCGTTATACACGTTTAAGGTCGAATTTTCGTCGGTAAAGGCATTTAAATGTTTATAACAGTATGACTATTGGTTTTACTAACTTGGAATACTCGAATGATTTTCTTAGAATTTTTTAGAATTTCTTAGAAAATTGTTCCAGTGGTGTTCCAAGTCAGTAAAATTAATAGTTAAACCGTTATAAGCATTCAAATGCCTTTATCGACGAAAAATTGACTTTAATTAACGATGTATGGCGAGTGCAATATTAATTTTCATGGGTAAAACACATTCGATCTTTTTTTTTTTTATGGAAAATTGAATCTTGAATTGATCTACAAAACAAGACCAGAATCAGTTCTCTAATTTTTATCGTTTTCGAGATATTTCAATTAGAATACGTGTTAATCAATTGAGAAAGAATAACAAAAATCAATATACCGTGCTCCTGTTCTGGGAGGTTTTATTTAACATCAAAAACTAACTTATTTTTATGATGTATGATGAAAAAAAATCGGTCTATTATGTATACACCTTGGAAATGATTAGTTTTCAATTCACATTTGTCACATTTTGAGAAATGATCAAAAATAATTTAGGATTTTATGAACCCCAGCTGGAGTAGGTGTTCTGATCTTAAAAAAATCTGATTTTATCGTAATTTCTTACCAACCTGGATAATCGCGGATTCCTTCAAGATCCGGAGCTATAAAAACGAACTTTATTTTCTTGGATTCAACGTGCTTCAAGACCTCCTTGAATCCTGCGTAAAACCTACGTCTACATCGACCCTTGACCTCATCCCTCTCATACATCCGTTTCTGGAGCCGATATATTTCGGCGAGAAATTTCTCGCTAGCTTTGTTTAGCCCCTGGGTCAAGTCGTTTGTACAATATCTACGGTGCGGGAAAGGAGAGAACACATTACTGCTGATTGTTTGCGTCGTAATATCATGTTGTTTTCGGGTCAAACCTAATCGCGGTGGACTATATCTATAAGGTATGTACATAATATAATGAACCAAGCCGAAATATATCAGACGATAATCTCCGTCTCTAAAAATACGTGACATATCTAGTTTTGGTATTTTGTTATTTATTATTATTATTTTTTTTTATTGTGTACCGCCAAAGTCAATCCACGGCTTAACTCTTTGACTGATTGTTATACTTTTTCGGGGAAATATTATTGGAAAAATGATTTACTATACTTTCGGTTCTTTCGATCTGCAACTTTAGGCGACAAGTGAAAGAAAGAAAGAGAGAAAGAGAGAGAGAGAGGTCAATTATTGTCGTAAAGCGATTGGAAACGACGTCATAAAACCTGTTACCCGTAATTTCATACATTTGCTATAAAATATAATTACGGAGCGTGTCAAACTGTTGATTACTATACGTTCAGGAATTCCGCGAACCTTTTGCTCAGACGTGAACGACTTTTCATTCGCAGACCGATAAGTTCGTTATTTCGAATCGTCAAAGATCGATCGATTGATTGACTGGAGGAGAAAAATAATAAATTACCTACGCTAAACTGCGTTCTAAAATATGATTGTGTATAGGTATATCGATTCTTGGGAAATCGGCCGACAATGAACTCTCAAAATATGGTATATAATTAGAATTAGATTACACACATTTAGTTACTCCGATTCTCATTATTTTATATATCTTAAACGATTTTATTCGTCGAACTTGACCCCACTGTACGTATAAAATATTTTTTATCTCATGTTAGATTCGGTGAAACGTGGCTGGTATACGTCACGGTTACATCAATATTCAAACGCAAACAACAATATATGCTTATATCACGTCGTTGACAGATTGCTGATAAGCCCGTGGTTTAAAATTCTATATTAATCTTTTCCACACCACGGTTTAATGAATTTACGTATACGCTCTATATCGCGGCGATATAATAATCGTTTCAAATTAAACAATTCGGGTAAATAATAATCGTAATTTTTATTTTTGTTATTTTTTATTTATTTTTTTTAAATCCGTATACTTACTCTCGAAAATTTCTCGAATGTCTAGGTGGAGTTTGAACGGTTAATCTCGGCTTCTCTTCGACGTTGGAAGGATCAGTCGTATCCTCCGCATGATAATCATCACGAAATTCTTCGACAGTTTCGCCAGTCTCGTCGCATATTTTAAGACAAAGAGTTCTCGCCAATATGTCAGAGTCCATAAAGTATTCACAGTCTTCTTCATTATCCGAGTAAACTTCACGTCTTGCATCTATTTCGGTTGAGATATGATCGTTGTCCCTTTGAATGAGTAAACTTTCAAGCTTGCTAACTACGTCGTTTCGATTATTACTTTCCGGTATACAATCGTCCGGGAGATTTTCAGACGTTGCAGCTTTTCTATACGTGCAACAGTTATCGAACAAATTCATACTCGACATATCCCTAACGAATTTATTCACCTCAGGTTTACTTTGGTCTCCGGTTATTTTGAGGCGGTCAAAATCAATCTCGTTAACGTCCCTCGTCATCGCTTGGATTTTCTCTACGTCAAAAATCTCCCGTTTCCATAGATTAACCGTCTGCCTTTTGCACTCCCGTTCCCTGAATATCACACGCTTTAATTTCGATATTCTCTTCGCGCGTGGCACCTCTCGCTGTATGCCTTTACGGCATTGAATTACTCGAGCTGAATCGAGTGGGTTACGAATCGACAAATTCAAATTCAACTTTATCCGCGGCTTTGGCGTACTCGACGTCTTAGACTCGGACAAACTTCTTTGTCTCTGAAAATTTCATCGTTATATATATTATGTATAATTATATACTTTATATACCTAAGGGAAGTATACATGAAGAAATATTCTATCGACTCCCGTTTTTTTTTGTTTTTTTTCAGATTTTATCCACTTTGCATCGTTACGTATAGTATATAGATTTGAGTCCACCGAAAGGAGATGAGCGATCGTCGCACGGTACAGGAATATTCTAACGTTCAGTCATGATTTCGGGGCAAACTAATAATATACAGAAATAAGGTGAGACTTTTATGGTTGTGATTATTCGACATCCTTACCTTTATCTCAACGTTTACGAAATAATGGCTTGATATAAAAAATCTTCGTATCCAAAAATTGTAATTCGTCATTGAATATTCCGTCATCGGTATGCTCCGAAATTGCATCAATATAGAATATTCGCTCGAAATTTGGCGAGCTTTCGACGATCAATGCGACGACCAGCCGCTTTTTTTGTTTCAGTTTAATCGATTTGTCCAAGGGAAAGCTCCATAAAATCTCAAATGATTCTGAATTGTGTTTAAAAACGCTGGTGACCGTAATCGTGGCAAAGCCGAGTCAATAGAATATTTCGTTACAGCGTATCGGTGATTTGAAAAAAAATATAATAAATAAATAAATAAGTAAGAAAAATGGATTCCAAAATATCGCAAAAGGATGAAAAGAGTTTTTATTCTTTTATCTCTCTCTATTGAAATTATTTCATCCGAACAATTTCGCGCGGTTTAATGACAATTATTCATATCACTATTGTTCAATCTCTTCGCTGTCATCATAAGTTTGAGATTTTCACCTGATCTCCATTAACCGATCTGAGAATAAAAAATAAAAAAATAAAAAATATCTTACCTCAAGGGCTTTTTTAAAATCGATACAAACAAGTTCGATGCTCCTGGGTTTCTTGGGCAATCTCCTCCCTGCCCTGTCCTCATCATTAACAGTTTCCTTCCTCATTCCAAGATGAAATTTTTCCAAATTCACATCCCCCGAGCATCCCGGAAGCGGGTTTTGCGACCCGGACAATTTCCTCTTTGACAATCTCTCACCCAGTTTCGGATATCCTTCATTGTCAAGTACACTTGACCTATCTCCACGCCTTATCTGTTCTCTTATCATCATTTCAAACACATCATCTCCCCCGGTGGATCCCTGCGTCTTACGTCGATTAATCGGGCGTCTCAATCTGCTGGGCGATAAACAGGGCCACGTTGTTTCGCCCCTGGTTTCTAATTGTCCAGCCGACCTTGAGCATCGCCACCAATTCTCGGATGACATATTTTCTTTTACTCCCAATTCCCGCACTTCCTTCCCTATTATTGAACTTGCGGATTTCGGTTAACAGGTACTCGTGGCTGTCAGTATGGTTAGCGTAGCTCTCTGATCCAGCGACAAATCGAGTTCTTTTGGTCTCGGGGCCTACGAGCCCCGAAAGATTTTTGATTTTGATAAATTCATACCTTGTTCTTAGTTTTTTAAGCCACTGTACTTATCGGCTGGTGTACTCCGATGCTTATCCCTATTCCGGGCCCGGAATGAACGAGAATATAAAAACTCGAGCCCTCTTTCAGACGGGATAAACAATTATACGTTGGAATTTTTCCAGCAGGCAACGATATTACACCCAAATCCACGAGAAGCTATACGCAAAATATTTTACGGACGTGGGGATTTTAGTAATCGAATATACTCATAGAGAGCACCACTTTGTACGATCTGACAGTGCCGTATGCTGGAGTATGGTGTGCGGCCTAGTCATGGCCAGGGGCGAAGGCTTGGAACTCGTAACCCGGTGGGAAAGAGGATTTCTTTTAGTTTTTATTACTTACCTTGAAGATTCGATGATCATGTGTCAATTAAAAGTTGGGGAAGTATTTCGACTATATCATACTTCTCGATCATTTTATTTTTTATACCCAAACACTTCGAATTTGGAATATGAGTCGTTTGAAAAAATTAAAAAAAAAAAAGTATCATGCGGAAACGCGTGTATTAAGAATTTGATTTTTACATATTATATACCTCGTACATATGTATATGTATAGATCTAGGTATGTAAAACCTAAACGTGTAAATGTATAACTGAAGTATATTAATATTGATGGATATTATAGTCTTCATTAATATCTACATCAGCTACATCGAACTTGAAAAAAAAAAAAAGAAACAGATAAAAAAGGAGACAGACAACTTTAATCAAAAATTGTAAATTAAAATATGTTAATTACTATAATTTGATCAAATTTAATAACATAGGTATAGGTAGGTATATACGAAATAGCGAGCCATGACGAGGTTTTAATAAGTAAGTCAATTCATTATTTCTAGACTAATATCTATGTGAAAAAGTAGGACGAAAACTGGCCGAAAGTTTCCTTTAAAAAACAAAAAATAGAAGAAAGAAAAAAAAAATGAAAAATAAATAAAGATGATTTATTACGTTTCATATAGGTATATTCATTTTACACGTGGAACTCCCACAATTCAAACAACATTTAATTATTAACATTTATTCACGATTTAATAATGTGCATACCTAAAACATACTGATATAAAGAAAAAAAAAAAAAAAAATCAAAGAAACGAGGCAAATAAAAAAAAAAAAAAGTTCCGACAGTCTGGGTATTTTTTTTTTTCTTTCCACACGTATATCCATATAATGTTTAATTTATCGTTAGACGATAATATCGTTGATTGAGCATATGATTAATGAATTACCGAGTATTTTTCTCTCCAATTAGTCGCGCACGCTCTAAACTAAGAATTTGATTTTAATTATCCGCCTTGCCCTATTCCGCGCGTTCTTTCCTATAAACTATATGTATATGTATATGTGTATGTTCTTGTATATATGCGCCTATGCGTGGCGGATATGTTGCCTGTTGCCAGTTTTACCATTTAACAGACAAAAATCCCACCCTCTTTGACTGATAACACCGATTGGCTATTCTCGTTACCCTCCAACGCACCCTCGAAGCTTTAGTCATGCGCCCGTGGGCTCTGGGTTTATTCTAAATCGATACACACCGACCACTATATAAGGAACTTCGCTCGGCTCTCAGATCACATCGCAGTTTCAGAATCCGACAACTTCGGTCTCACGGTATACACACATACGTATATATATATAGTATACAGACAAATATATATATATATATATATATGGGTATATATATACATATACATATAAATATATATTAAATACACACCGCGAAATCACGTATATCAATTGTACAGATTTTATCTCTGGCTTGATTTGCTTTCGAGCGCCAAGGTATTTAGTCATAGTCATAGTAATCATATACCTATACATATAGCTTAAGATTATTTACTTATATCACTAAGCTAATAATTCCAACTTTCGTAACTTCTCTTTCATCTCTTATCTCCGTTATATTCGATGTGGCCTATACATTTCCGTACTATAAATTGTAAGTTTTCTCTTTCTTAAACTGTACCTATTCGATGATCAATTCTAGTTTCTTTCAAGAATTTGAATTCGAGATTATATTGACTTTAGAAGATACAATGATTTGACAAAATTTTCTTAATATTTCACATTTAAACGTTTTTTTTCTTTTCTTCTTCAAATCAATACTCAGTCGATCGGAGAAAAACTAATCGAATCGATAAAGTCGAGTACAAATACCGTATCTGGGTACAGTATATGTATATACATATATCGTTAAAAATCTTTAGAAATAAAAGACACTTGTTGCTTGACCTGTTGATCTCACTCTAAGAATTTGTTCGCGGATTTTCTAATCAGCATCGAAATATCGAGATAAGAATTGTCAGATGAGAATAAGAAATATAAACTTGAACCACGACCTTTATTGAGCCCAAAGACAGATGAATAAAATAATAATAATTGTGTGTTAAAGATTGCGAATCGATCGATAATAAAGCGATTGGGTATATACATAAAATACGTGATCGCAGTTGTATAAGGATCAATATAAGGTTATTATAATCGACCATACTTTATATTATACACAATAATCGTTATATTCACATTTATTTTTTCAAATTTATTCGACAATCCACACGCCACGATTGTCATCGTGCAAAGTGTGGCATGGTGTAGGCCTCCTGGGGATCCCGCCATGTAAAAAAATGGGAACGCGTCTCCGCACTGTACCCCATGGGTGACGAGGAAACCGGTGCCTTTTTATCGTTCAAATTCTTGGTTGGTTTTCAAATATCTTTCATTTTTCTTTCTCTGTGGTGTTATAAAATTTCACGAACATTTTTCTAAGTTTAGAGAAACTTCGTATTACATATACCTATAATAATATCAATTATATCAATCCTACAGAATACCTAAATTTGGTTCTGTAGAAGTGTAGACCGTATTGTTTTCGGTTTAGTAGGAAATAGTAGTTATACCTACGTACCGCAATACACACGCGTATACGATACAGTTGGAGAAAAATAAAATAAATTTATAAAAACAACAAATATTGCCGCATAGTCGAAGAAAATCGATTACCTTGTAAAATAGAGCATTTAATACAGAAAGTGGATTCGTATATAAGAGGAAAAGGAAGCCAGGGAATATACCGGTAAAATGAAAGACAAAGATTGACACATTGGCTTAGTTCCCACAGCCGGACAGTTCATGACGACCGGCCGTTGCTCTACCTTTCATTACGATGTCATAACACTTTTCGGCCTGTTCAACAGCTACCTCCCCCCTTTATCTCCCTCGCTGCTTCTCTCTCTTCTCTGTTTCCAATTGCACGCGAGACTCTGTACTGTACTCTGTACTCTTTGTACGGTCTTTGTACTCGGCCTCGTCACCTTTACAACTGTTCAAGTTGAGATGACGAATACCCCGCGCGAAACGACAATGCGTTCACGGTTTTCGTAGAGTTTCTGATAACTCGGATGTATGTTCGTACACATACCTATACGTCCATGTATTTCGATACCACGTCTCGTTATATGATTCATGATTAACTTAAGTGGGGTAAGCAAAAAGAAAGAAAAAAGAAAAGGAAAAGAAAAAAAAAAAAAAAAAAAACTTGGAAAAGTTTCTTCAAATTAAAGAGAAACCCAGCTATTTATTATTGCGGTACCGAAAGTTGTAGTAGTTAATCATGGACAATATTACCGGCAAATTTGCTCACGGCTCTGTCATCTTGTGGAATTTAAATGAAATATTTGGGATGTGAATCGAAGCTATAAAGAGACGAGGAGAAATGGCAGTGTCGCGTTTCACGAACGGGGATCCTTATTCTTTACTTTTTATCTCGCTCTCGCCGATCCTCTTTGCAGACTCTGGGTCTGATATCCGTCCAGGCCAAGTCCCAAGGCCCAAGTCCCAAGTCGCGGATACGCGAGCGAGCGAAATCGGGGACACTAGGTAGGAAGGTATAGGGAAGGTAGGTAGGTAGGTAGGTAGGTAGGTAGGTAGGTAGGTAGGTATGGTATACAGGGGAATAAATATGAATCGGAATTTAATTCAGCTCCGCAATGCTGCAAGGTAATGGCAAAAACCCGGTGCGCGTACTTCAAAGAGTTTTAAAACTGAGGATTTACTACCTCACTCATTCTGAGCGTGAGTACCAGGTGAAGTAGAGGAGCGACCGAACGAATACCAGCTATAATACGCGGAAGACACGCGTGCGTGTCGTTTAGTTAAATAAATCCACAAATCTTCACTACGCATTCGATCAAGATATGTATGGTATATCTACATACGTAGGTATCCGATTCCTACATCGTATCGCACTCGAATCAAACGTTCCAATATATGTTGTGTATACGTGCGCGTACATAAATAATATAGGTATGTACTAATTTTGGAGAATTTTTTGATTCTAAATGATTGTGTTTAAATGAAAGAAATTGGAACTGGATGATTAATTCTGTCATTCTGGACAAATTATATCGTCGGAGGCAAAATGGGACTGTCTAAAATTACTCCGAATTTCTATGCCGCAAATTTATGCTCTTCCGTGGATGCTCCATTTGGCCCCGTCTTTGAATTTTGACTTTCGAGCTCTATATTACTTCGAAATTTAAATTATTTCCAAGTGTCCCGTTTCGCCCTGCCCTAGACTTTGGAATTTAAACCCCGTGTTGCTTCAAAGACTCAAACTGGTTTCAAAAACGTTATATTCTAAATGGTTCTGTTGAATTGTGTTAGAAACACAATTTTCCAACAACTTTTCGGCGTCCCATTTTGCCCCATCCAACCTTCTGTCCCGTTTTGCCCCACCGTCCCATATTTGCCGCACTCTTTCCTATAATGGACTACTTTCAATTATATGTATATACTTCTTTTATTTTTCTCGTTATTGTTTTGTCATTTTCAAGGGAACCGGAAACGGAGCTGGTCGTATCACTTCGGGTGGAGTAAATTATTAGAATTGAAATTAAAAAGTTGCCGGTCATCAAATTAACCCAACGTTGGGATACAAAGTTTTAATTAAATAAACACTAACCGCCGGCTAGCGTAGGCGACATCTCTACGAGTTTGATATATAGATCGCCTATCCTTTGAACGAAAATAGCCTGATTCCCGAAATTACTCTCAATCACATATATCAGACCGGCTGGTTGTAACTGGTCGTGAGAGTACTTTTTTTGGTTAGAAAATTATTTTTATTTTTATTTTCATTTAAAACAGTGCAAGGCCAATAATTGATTTTTTATACCTACATTGAGTATGACTTTCGAACGAAGGTATACCAATTCTCATAAAATTTGGTAGAGCCATACCTCAAAGAATTTTCAGATTCGGTACTATTACGAATTTGAACTGAATCGATGGAAAAGTATGTTCTTAAAGAAGTGTTAGTATAATATCGCAGCCACCACCTTTCGCCGAATAGAGTAAAAAAAAGTCCAGCGGAATCTTTTTAAAATTATTCAATAAAACATTGAGAACTCAAAATTCCGCACACGCCATAAAATATTAAAATAATATTTGGATTGTTCGCGAGACTTCCGACTGGTTCTTTTATTTTCTTTAAAATTTTCCCGTTCATTATTCTCACCGAGTTGAATGTACCGATTTGCGATCGACTAGCGTCGATCCTGAATTCCCAGTTTTCTGTTACGTGCCTATGTAACTATACGGTGGCTTTTGGCTCGAGTGGAATTTGCGTAGAGGTCGCAAGATAGTATCTTGGTTCCGCAATCTTACCGTCAACTCTGTCACCTGTGGAAACCGCTATCAGTTTCTTATTGGCTCTTTGACCGCGTCTTTACCTGTTGGTATTGACGTTACGGTCTGTAAACGCATCACGTGTCACGTCTGTACCATTTGCCTGGAGTAAACGTGTTTTTATGTGCAGTAAGATGCGATTATAAATAGACGCGTGCATTCGTTAAGCAGGACCGATTACAGAATTTTTTAAGCCCAATTGCGGTCAAGACGTTATATAATATTGAAAATGGCAATAATTTGCAAATAGGTAATTCTTTTTCGTTTCTGC
The DNA here is from genome assembly GCA_963924015.1 of Macrophya annulata. Lineage (NCBI taxonomy): Eukaryota > Metazoa > Arthropoda > Insecta > Hymenoptera > Tenthredinidae > Macrophya > Macrophya annulata. The sequence continues at coordinate 26,718,023 of OZ001261.1, forward strand.
ACCGTCCGAAAGTCCGAGTGAATCAGAAGGAATCTTTGCATTAATTAAAGCTGTATGAAAACGATGATATTTTGTAAAATAATCATATCGAAATAAAAATGAGAAAGGAATTTTGAAGTGGGCGGTACAATTGGCCTTCGAACGGTTTGCTTTTTGTATCATTGGAATCGGTTATTCCTCGCAGGCTATGTATAACTTTGAGATTAGAAAACCCCTTGAAAGTTCGAATTTCAAACTCAAACCCCGAGGTATAAAATCCTAATTACGAAATTTCTGACAGTGCTACGCGATAAAAACGAAAAAAGTACAGTAAAGTTTCATCACCGAATGCTTTTATCGTTTTAATTCAAAAACTCGATTAACAGGCATTCAATCGAATTACGTATCTTTTGTTAAAAAATGTCGCTTTTATCTTTATCTCCCTCAAAACGTCCAAATCAACCCAAATTAGTTTTGATCCACCGTCAAAATTCGAGTAGTATTGTAATTACTGGCCTTGGGTTGTGATCGGTTCGATGTATCGCGGGTTAATAGGTTCTGACATATTCGTTGATCGTGTATCGTGGTGAGCTGGATGAGGATACAAGGTGAACAGATTGAGTGAAAATCGATAAAAGCTTGTAACTGCGTGATGGATTGGGGGATGATTTTTTATCCCTCCAGGAGCCGGACTGAAGTTTCGAATTTCGAAAGTACCGAAAGGTCAAAACGGCGAATTCACTCGAGACTATTTCAAATTTTCAGAATCGTTAAAAATCAGAATATCGAAATTCTTAAAAACTGGAGTGTAGACAGGTAAAGCCTCAGGAAATCCAAAACTCCAAATTAAAATCAAGTATCCGAAAATTTGATGGAAGGGGTTTTGGAGTTTTGGCCCTTCGGATCTTCGGTGTTTTTAGATCGGAAATTTTTTCAATCGACCGTGCAGACTTTCAGGGATATACGTACTTTCTAAAGGCTGTATTGAGTGGTTGATATTGAAATTCGGAGCTTCGACCCGTCCCTTCTGGCGCTTCAATTAGGTAATATTATACATTATAAAATCGCAACAGCTTGCCTTTATCAAAGGTTCGGTATAAAATGTCGTTAGAAAAAAACTGCAATAGAATATGTATAATTCCGGTGCAGTTATAAAAATAAGATTAATTTAACGTATTATAGGTATATATATGTATTACACCCGTATGTATTCGTGTATGCATGTACGTATGTACGTACGTACACAACCACGATACTACGGAACGTGTTTTATACCGTTAGCAAAGGAATCGTTATCCGAGTGATAAAAATGTCAGACCGTCCTTGAGGCACGGAGTGCTTTAAGAGCGAATTAACCGAAAGTTAGCTGTGGTACGAAGACTTCGGAAAGCAGTATATATATATAGTGTATGTAGACGAAGCACGTGAACGAGGAAATAAACATCGACTTTAACGGGTTAAATATAAAGTTAAATTACGACGTGTATATGTATGTATGTACATACATATCATATTATATAGGTATAGGTATATAATAAATGGGAAACAAGCAAAAGAAATGGTAAGATATAAAAATTTCAGATATATTTAAAGAAAATTTCATTATCTTTTTCTTTTTTTTTTTTTTTTTTTCCAGATCGTGCATCGGAATTTCCCTTTTATTTTAGAACCTTACAACAACATTTCTTTGCATCGATTATCATGGAATTTTGATCAGTATGTATATATATACATATACGGATATGTATATTGCCTTATATAGGTATAAATGTTTAATAGTTTTCAATCCCGGTATATATAAAAAAGAAAGAAAAAAAAAAAAAAAAATGTGATTAATTAATCGAGCGTATATCCACGTAGCCTATAAGTGTTATAAATTTTGTTTATTTTTTGTTGATAAATTCCTATAACGGTCTACCAGTTTTCAATGTATAATGCTATCTTCGAAAGCGACAATTATTCTAAAATGGCACCGTTTATCTTATCCATCGGCGTGACGATGGAAATTATTACCCACGTCGTCCCCGGCTTATATCGCCTATCGCTCGTTACCGTTTCTGCACCCTTCTGTGTCTTTTATCGATATATCGTTTATAATGTTGCTAATATCGCAAATTAAAACGGTTCAATGATTTCATTAATTTTCAATAATCCACTTCCATTTTTATTACAATAGATTATTATAGTATACCAAACGATATAAGATAGGCTATACGCTGTAATTGAACCGCTATTATTACAGAATGGCATTCAACGCGATAAGCCGGGTTTGGTGAGCGTTTTTATAAAATTAAAAAAAAAAAAATATATATATATATATAATGAAAAATAAAAAATGTACATACCTCTTCCACATTTTTTTGCAAATCACTGATCAGATTTTTCAGAGATATAATTCAAATTTTTTTCCATTTTGGATGAGCACGTGAGACGCTTTTTTTTCAACGTTTACGAAAAAAATGGCTTGAAATAAAAAGTGTTCGCGTGCGAAAATTAAATTAATTGTCGAAAATCATTGGTTTGTTTTGAAATTACGTCTAGGCATGTAGAGAGTTTTCTGTTCTAATTTGAAGAAGTATCGATGAACGATGTTAATACTGCGGTAGTTACCATACAAAAACCACTTTTTCTTCGGTACATGATCGATCTGTGAATAGCAAAAAATTATTGACGAGGTGTGCAACCCCTTGATGAAAACGTTTTGCACAAAATTTCTGAGTTACTTACTGATAATAAAGTCTAGTATTTTGGAAAAAGTAGCGAAAACTCGACAACCGGGAATAATTCCGTTGGTCTCAAGGACGTGGAAAATGTATTTCCGTACGTTAATAACTGCTTGTATAATCAATAGCAGTCCAAGTTGCTTTAGTACGTCTCCTACCTGTTCCTAATGACGTTTGTACCCCGGAGTTTGCGACCGTTAACTTTCAGTTTGCGTTCATATTGACTTTGGGTATAACATCGGCATCAGCATCAGCATCGACATCGGCCGTGGTGGCTGCACTTGCGCAACTCTAATAACTGTACGTATACCTGCCTACCTACTGCTGATGGTGATGCTGGTTATCTTATGCCTGTGTCCAGAGTATCGCCGCGGTGCAGGCCTCAGACCAGTACCAACATCCACCCATTGGTACAACAAGTTGTCTTAGGTCTTAGGTTCGGTTAGTTTAGTTTGCAGTTAAGTTACAGCCCCGGGGCACCGGATAGGTGTATACATGTATATGTAGGTACATACATACATACATACCTATACATGCGACCATTGAAGAGGAACTGGCACCAACCGACACTACCGGATAACAGTTTGTTTAACCCGGTACACACGCTGATTCCCCTTGTTCATACATACTGCTGGTATACAGCCATATTATACCTATTACATTATGGGCATGTGCTCATACCTACGCGTGTATATAGATTGTGTGCCGCGTGCGGTGTTACACGCGTGTTACATAGCGGGTCCCAGTGACCCACCTTGGTGATAATGTGTTGTGTGTTTACTGTTCAGTAATATACCGGTGTAAAAAACGTCTTTTCGGTTATTGTAGTTCACGATGTTTAAGGTCTAGAGTGCAGCGTGCGTCCCCCGACGATACGAATGACAACAAGGGATACGTATAGGTGTAGAATATACGGGATTTCATCAATTGTCTGTACAGAGGTTTTAACATTATTCAGCTCACAGTATATGAATTTATATTTTATGACGCGAAACGCACTTTTTTTGACCTTCTGTCCTTTTCGTGGAAATTTGCTTTCATGTATACATATATGCCGTGGGAGACCTTCCGTGCGTGTGCGAGTGTGTGTGTGTGTGTGTGTGTGTGTGTATAAAAATGGCATCGTGTGAAGAGATAGACGAGGATAAGATGAGGCACAAGCTTTCGAGCCGACCTTCCAGAGCTCCGGAGACAATCAGGCGCCTGTCGAGTGGAATAATTGTGTATTATTTAGCAAGCTGTTGGTAGTGGTATGGTGGTGGTACAGTGTGCACGCACTTTCACCACACTGTGTTCATTGTTTTCATTATTGCACGCACGCACCTTCCCGCATTATAATCGTACCATATGCAACGTACTGGTATTATTTAAGGTAAATTTACAATGAAATACATTAAACGCTTGTTATAGCTTCAGTACAGGTATACATACATATGAAGACATGTAGTATAATGTACATGGATATACATACAACAAAGAACCCGTAAATACTATAGAAAAGAACGTCATAATATTCTTCAACGTTCGATTTCGTTCCATTTTCTCTTTGAATCTATTTGGACAAAGAAGATAAACGAAAAAAAAAAACTACGAGTCGCTTGCTCCACAGATTCAAATTTCGTAACGGTGACCTTGGAATCATGACCAACAAGTATTACTTCACCTCTTTCCTTGGCTACACGATTTTGGTGACACGGATGTCATCTTTAGAATATTTTTACTATAGAAACATTGCCTCTGTTAGTTTATCGTCGTTTCACGATTTCAGATTACTGAACACAAATGATAAACGTTCCTGGATACAGCTGCAGGAATAGCGTGAGCAAGTAGTCGTGACAAACGGCCGCGCGTTTTGCTTTCCTTTCGGGTTACTTTTGTTTTTTTCAAACTATTCTGTCAACCCGATCATTTTTCATTCATTCCCATTAACCCATGCGAAATAATCACATCCTGTCGGTAGACTCATCGAATTAACACCATCAATGACCACAAGACTGTCTACTTTATAGGGACAGGAAACGGTAAGAATTTGAAAGTCCCTGAAAAATCCCACGTTTTAACAATTACGAGAATAGGTTTCCGAAGAGAGCCCTCCCCCTTCCCCCTCCCCCCCCATCTTCAAGTTGTCCCAAGAAATGCCTTCCAGACCCCGAAACACGGCTCTCGAAGCTGGTAACGGAAAGGAAAGGAGACGTGGAAACAAACGGAAGAATCCTCATTACAACACCTACATCCGAAAGGTTGGCTTGACAATTACTTTGTATACGGTGTCCTCGATCATTTAAATTCCCCAAACCGATCGAATGCCAATTTATAAACGCCTTGCATCCAGGTCCTTAAGGAAGTCCACTGCGGTACTGGTATTTCGGGAAAAGCACTGCAGATAATGAACAGTTTTATGGACGACATGTTTTCCCGGATAGCAGGGGAGGCTTCGCACCTGGCAAGATACAAGGGAAAACCGACTATGACTACTAGGGAAATTCAAACTGCGGTGAGGCTTTTGTTGCCGGGAGATTTGGGGAAATACGCTCTTTCAGAGGGGGCAAAGGCGGTTACGAAGTACAGCATCTCGAAGACCGGATGCTCGACTTAAGATAGCCGGATATTTTTATGACCGTTATTTCTTAAATTTGTCTGCGTCTGTTTATCGATTTTTCGATATTACACAATTGTCAGGGTTACACCTTGTATACGGTGATCAATAAAAGTTAAATTAATTGTGAAAATTTCACTTAGTTATTTCCTCGAGTCTGTTGACAAATTATCAAGTCATTACTAGAATCGTGGATATGTAAGAAGAGAAGAAGAAGACAACAAAAAAATGAGATAAAATAAACGTACGGATTATATGAATAGATGAGATTTCAAAATTACGTATACTCAGTTTTGAATCCATTATTTCCGCCAGTCGCAGAAAACGTCCTCGAATTATAATAGAGAAAATTATAAACTGGTTAAAATATTTCACAACGTTTGTATATGCCAAAGACAAGGAAGGCCCTTTCGTTCCTGTTTTATTATATTATATGTATATTATAGTATGCATTTCTGTTACATATATGTGTATACTACATCCGTCACAGGAGACAAAATCTTACATTCACGGCCGTGACAAAAAATACGTAGTTTTTATCTTTTTTTTTTTTCCCATGTATATTTGATCATTACAGAGAGACATATACTGCACGGTACACGCATGCATGCATATACTATATAATCTCTGTATATGGTGTTTTGTGTTACGTCTTACGCAACCCGGAATTTCTAACAAGTTCACAACGCGTGTCAAATTTGAATAGGTAAGTCATCGCGACAGAAGAGAACATATACCTAGCTGAGATATTGAAGGAAAAAAAAACTTTCAATTTCTGTCCTTCGCGTATTTTTAGATGCGGTAGAGGTAACAAGAGATTTTTCCGCTCCATGTACCCGGGTAAATGATATACCTAAGCTCGGTATAATACCCCAAAGGTCCAGCCTCGGTTGCTATAAAAACATGATTTTTGGGACAATAATAAAACGTGGAATCCCGAAAAATTTCGATTCACAGAACCCAGGCATGCACAGTCGGAAAGTTACGTTTCGTTTTTTAACCCCCCGTCGTTCAATCAACCGAAAAACTACATTTTAGCATAACTGAGCTAAGGAAGGCCAATTTTGACATCATTTCACAAATGATTCAATGAAAAAAATTTTCTTTTCTTTCTCTGGGGCATGACAGCCCCCCCCCCCCCCCCCCCCCTCCCAAAGAAAAAGAATTCTCAAACACAAAATGAAAAAAATTGTTTTATATTTTATTTTCGTTGGTTTTGATTACGGCATACGTGTACTTTAATTTCACTTATGTTAAACTAATCTCTAATGATGTATCAATATATTTGTTATCAACAATATTTTTAGTTTTTTTAACAAAATTTTTTCAGGGTCAGGGGCGTCATGCCCTGGGTATCTTGTATCACTCTGAAACTTGGAAAACATGTCAAACTTATGAACTTGATTGACGATAAATTTTTTATTTTATTTTTTACTAATTTTTTGTTGGGAGCAGGACGCGTGCGTCGTGCTGAGAATAAGAAGGGTTTTTCTTTACGGTCGAATTAACGTGAAACAACAAAATTTTCAATTCTAATTTTATTCGAGGTCTTTAAATTCTCACGGAATATCCACGGATCTGTAGATACATATATACCTATAATATAGGTTACATATGTATATGTGCCCAGGTAGGTATGCATATGTATATATATATATATACATATATATATATATATATATATATATATATATTAAGTACCTATACATGGGTAGACTATCAGATTTTTAGAACGGAACTGCATGCTCACGAGTCCGAGTTACCTCTTTTACGTACATTTTTATGTATTGTAACATATACTGGTAAGTTGCTCCTAATTGGGTGGAGTAGATAATAAATAAATCAGTTCCACGTGCGCCACCTTAATTGGACATAATGTAATTAAATTAAAGAAACAATTCAAAGACCAAGAAGATGTGGGTACTTGATCGCGGGGTGTTTAGGAATTGGCGCGTAACGAGCCCGTTCCTTATAGCTTTTGTAATACATGTAACAGCTATAATTATAATGATGGTGATAATGATAATGATGATAATGATATCAACAACCATTTACTTACATAAAAATCGGCGATTTTTCATACAAATTTCAACGACAATTCGAACTTGTGCAATTGCAGCTGAACGACTTCCGTAGTGGGTACTACAATAATTTTCGTCCAGGTTATCATTACCTGAATAATAATAACAATAATAATAATAATAATAATAATGTAGAATTACGAAACAATTCTGTTTCTTGGAATTAGGTGAAGGAGCGTAAAAGCGTAATTGTTACTAGAAAACAATGCGGTTTGTTGTTTGATGGGACACGGATATATGGCTTTAAATAATGAAAATAAAAAATTAAAAACAAAACCATATAGCCTGCTGTCTTCGGTCCGACTGAATTATCAAGACAGCAATTACTGGCATTAAAAATTCAATTCATTATCAGAGACGATCTTTGTCTTTCTCGGCAGAGTCCCGCCGAGCGAAGCGTCCTACTTGCATCAAGTTTTTCTTTTTCCTTTTTTCCTTTTTTTCTTTTCTTTATTTTTTTTATTTTTCTTCTCTCTCTGCACTTTTTTACTTTTTTACTTTATTCTTTTTTTTCATCCTTTGTTCTATCCAGGCAAACACCGTCGTTCCAATATCTATACACATACATGTATGTACAATGACCCACAGTTTCTTTCACCAACTATACAAAATCTTAAACAAATTATCATTATTATTATCATTATTATTATCATTATTATTATTATCATCGAGTATCACTTAAACGCTGTTGTTCAAATATTTACAGTATAAAGTGAAGTAAAATTTACACCTTCAAGGTTTTACAGTTTTCATAAATTCGTTTCTCTTTTCTCTTTTCCATTTTTTATTATTATTTCTTCATTTTACAGCCTTTGACTGCGTACCTCATACGTATACATATACCTATATATATACATATATACATATATATATATATATATATATATTTTATGGACACGATCTCGAGGTACGGTATAGTAATATATCATTCATTTTGTCCCTTCTATCGGGTGGGCCCCTATAATTCCTCAACCCATATCGATTTACGAATGAATGAAAAAATAGAAGAAAAAAAAAAAAACGAGAAAAAATTTAAGCAGAAGGGAAAAGTTTTTTTTGGCAATGCAACGACTCAGCGTAGGATACCTATACGGGTCTAAATATTTCTCAAAGATCGTTGGCTCGATGTCTGCAGCAGCTGTAGATTTTAGATAACTCCAGAATATAGAAACCCCTGCAAACTCCACATGACGTATAAGACATTCACTATTATAGACATTAATTATTACGTAGGTACATACGTCTTAGGATTTAGCGATGAGATTAAAAGATTTGTGCATATATGAGAGAGAAAATGGTTGGCAAATCGAGGCGGGTGTATACAAACGAACAAATAATTAAATAAATAAATAAATAAATGGACGAATAAATAAATAAATACATATATAAATAAATAAATGAATAAAGAAATATTTCGAAAGAAGTGTTTTCATTATGGACGTTTAGTTATAGGTATGGGTATATGTATACATGAATATCATGTACCGTACCGTACCGTTTTCGTCTAATTTTCAAATCAAAAGCATAATATAACTGCACCATAATCCAGAGGTCAAATATATAATTTCTGTACAGTTTCAGATCGAATTCGTGGCGCGTAAAGTCTGCAGAGCCGAAACACGCCGATCTAAAAACCCCGTTTACTCCATAAGAAAAAAATCTCAGTTTCGTTAGGAATTTATGTATTTCCACTCTGAATAACGCAGACCCCGTATTTAATCTGAAACACGGTCTCGCCGTATCTCTTCCTCGTATGTGGTACAATGCGATGTATCTTGCCTCCACGGAGCTGCACGCGTCCGCAATTAGCTCCTGAATTCTTAATAAACCTCACCTCTAATTAACGATCGGACCTCCACAGCGTATACATACACAGCTCCGGGCCGATTTTTGATTCCTCTTTTACAGAATCCCTTTTATTTTGTCTCATATCTTAACAGCGTCCCGTCGAGTTCGAAGAATATCGACAATTAAAAGATTCGAAGTAGGTTTAGTTATATCGATCATGATCATTCCGTATCGATGTGTTTCGTTTAACCAAATCTGATAGGGATTATAAGCTATACGAAAATCGCCTCGGATATTTTACCCCCCAGATTTCAAAGCGTTGCGGATAACGAAGCTGAATTGGGGCCAGATATTGAAGTTCTCAACAAGCATATCAAAAGTTTTCACCGGTAAAAGAGAAATATTCCGAAATTCAATATTACCAACTCCGGGTTTTCGGGAAGGATATTTCCCAGGAAGTCTGCATAGTCAATTGAAAAATTTTCCAATCGAAAAGCACTAGATCAGGTTCGAAATTTCCAAAGCTAAAGATTCGAATTAGGACGAAGACCCCCTCAATAAATTTTCGGATTCTTGAACTTTTCGAGTTTTGAACTTTCCGATTTCTGAACTGTTTGGATTCCGAACATTCCGAATTTAAATATCGTGAACTTTAAGGTTTTTGAAAATTTGATATTGTCCAAAACGAATTCGTAATTTCGACCGTTTGGAACAATTCCTGAATCTGAACCCACCCTAAGTTGAGGCGTGTAAGCTTTATAATTCTTACGTGTATATATGGGGAATTCTATCCCTGCTGGGACGAATATTAACCCAGTCGCCAGTTTTGATTTTCTGCCGATTTGTTCTGTTTCACCAGGCTCAAAGTAATCCAGTGTAATTTTTTCAAATTTTTATTCACAATGGTCTTGGAATTGTAAATTTTCGAACAATTCATGGTTTTGATTGCCACTGTTTATTAAAACGCCCATATCGCTGCTTCCATTGTATGGATTTTCAAAGAAAAGTGGAGAAATTGATCAACAAAAAACATACTTTTTCAAAAACATAATATACCTATGACAGAATAGATACAGAATATTTTCACACTTCTTGTGAGAATTTAATGACAACTAACGTTCCGTCTTAAGGGAAAACCCTCATATTGAAAATTGAAAATTGACTAAAAAATGTGCAATCAAAAAAAGCTTCGAATACTCACGATATTAATTTTACACACAACGAAATGGAGAGCCAGAGACCTAAAGATTTTGGACCAGATTATCGGGCCCAATGACAAAGATGGGGCACTAATTTAATGCGCTTTAGAGTGATGCAAACTACTCCCACAAACTGCGATCCAAGTCGAATATTATCTTGTTACTTTAGCGACTGATTGCAATCCTCATTTTGTTATCTGAATAAATTATTTTATATCGCTTATTGTAAACTTCTTACTACAGATGTCTTGAATTTCTAACAGTATCGTCTCAAGGGAAGACCCTGCCAAAAATTTGCGAAGAATTATATTTTGGTTCTTGAAAGTACCGAAATAATGTCGGATCAAAAAAAATTATTCCTCATTTCAAGATTATGATGGTATAATATGTGTTTACAAAAAAAAAAAAAAAAAAAAAAATATTACGATTTACTGCAGCGATGAAATTGTTGGCAGAAAGTTTACAAAAAGTGTCCCTGAAACCATAATTCAAATGTGAGGAATATTTTCTCCTTGTGAATTTTGAGAAGGGTCTTCCCTTGAGATGATTCGTTTGGAAATTTAAAACATTTGTATACATAACCATGTGTATACAATCACTATCGTGAGATAGATATTCGAAGCTTTTTCTGATTGCACATTTTTCAGAAATTTAATGAAGTATAAACATTTTCTTTTTTTTTTTTTTCAATTTTCGGTAGGGTTTTTGACCTCGTATAGGAAGTGTGAATATATTGTGATAATTATTTACGTGTCAACGGCTAAGGTGTGTGAAAAATCACGTAATTCTAAATTTTAAAAATTTGATAACAATATGAAGGAATAATAGTTCGATGATCACACATAGCTTGAAATTTTCGTTTTTAAAGCAGAAATTTGTGAGAATTTTTTCATAATTTTCAACCCGGGTATACATGCGTCGGAAATTGAATTTTAAGATTTCTGATAAAGAATTCACTGTGAAGACCGAGCTATAGCACTTCAGTTATATTTTTTTGGAAAAGTACGTCTCTTTATGCTCAATTTCATCACGATGTTTTTTTTTTTTTTTAATATTCATACAATGGAAGCAACGATATAGGCGTTTTAATAAACAATGGCAATCAAAAACATGAATTGTTCGAAAATTCACAACTCCAAGACCAATGTGAATGGAAATTTTTTAAAATTACACTTTGATTACTTTGAGCCTGGTGAACCGCGGAGAAAAAATCGGTAGAAAACTGAAAACTGGTTAGAGTTAATATTCGGCCGAGTTGGGATGGAATTCCCCATATATACAATTATGTCTCGATATTTATTCTCATTATAAGAGAGAGGCGAGAAGTGGAGCAAGGGCTTCAAAAAGCGGTAAGAATTAGTCCGCTTACCCAACGGTTAATTAAACATATATTGTATACCTAGCTGGCAGCATACCTACCTACCTACCTACCCAACGTGCCTCGTTATATACGGCAAACTCTTTACTAACGCGATAAGGTCGCTGTCACGGGTCGCGATTCGTACGTGAGAAGCTTGCTTTAGTTGTATATGACTCGAAATGCACCGCGTATACATAACAATCATATACATTATACATTTTCTGTAGCACAGTAAAAATAAATGAGATACCAAATTGTTTGAATAAAATGAAAAAAAAAAAAACGAAAAAATAAATAAAATAATAAAATTATTTTTCATTATATCGTGCATGCATATATGTATATAAGTACAATATACATATATACGAGTATATTATGTGTAGATTATACACGAGTTTAATGAATTATTCAGAGTTTTGATTGATCATATTCATATTCGTATTCGTATATATATACATATATACATAAACATATATATACCTAATATACATGTAACGTTCATAGCGTGTATACAATGCGGGGGGGAAGCGTGATATTTCCTCTGAGAACGAGAGGCGTTCGCTTTCGTTGATTCGCCATTCGGTGTCTCCCCGGTGAGTATATGTTATAGGTATATAATACATATACATAGGTATATACATGGAAGGAGCAAGAGTATCATACCTGTAATGTCTAAGCATCTTTATTCTAATGACTTACTTCTTCGTGGAACGGGGTCAGGCCGAAGCACGCGCTCAGGTGTGCCGCGGAACACCGAAACTAATCAGAAATAAAACAAAAAAGCAAAAAAGCAAAAAAAAGCAAAAAAAAAAAGAAAAAAGTACTAAAAAATGAAATAAAGCTGAACGGGCGCTAAGACGATATGAATGGTAAGAAAATACGTAAAATAAAAAGAGAAACATATCACCTATAATATATTCAATACTTGTATAGGTGAATTATATACATTCTATTGCCGATCGATAAATCATTCCCACAACGAACCAATGACAGTGTTAGGTATATCTTCGCCGCCACGATGTAACATGCACTGTATACCTATACACAGCTGTATAAGGTACTTACGTATATTGTATGGGTATATCAGACATCGATTTTTCCTTTTTTTGTAACCTCGGTAGTTGGTACAAAACTCGGGAAGAAAGTTACATTTTTTTTCATATTTCATTAATTCGAAGAGTGCCATGGGTAGGTATTTATATTTTAATTATCGGTTGTCAGAGAGATCGCGGTATATACACATAATATGTATGCATATAGATACATATATATATGTATACATATATATGCATACATAAATATATATATATATATATATATACATATATATATATATATATATATATATATATATATTGGGTTTAATTTATAATACCTACGTATATATGTAGGTATATCGATTAATAATTAACGATACTAATTTATTATTCATTAATTTTTTATTCGTATAAATTTTTTTCCAATTTGGAGATTCCGACGCTCGATATATTCGTCAAAATTGAACAATGTATATGTCTATAAGGGGTGAATCTCTCACCACCTCATACACCTAGATACGTATATATATATATATATATATATACATATATATGTATATAAGTATATACCTACATAGGTATAGTATAGCATTTATACATATCGGTTGTATCTCGACGACGCGACGCGACGCGACGCCCGCGACCTAGACCCGCTGACGGACAGGCCGGTACGCGTCCTCGGCGTCGAAGACAACGACCCACTTCCTTCCTCGGGCACGAGGCACCGCGTCTCGTCCAGTCCTCCACCTGTCCGGCGACGGGCCCCGCGGCGTCGTCGTGGTGGCGGTGGCAGCCGTTGTCCAGCCTTAAGGCCCGAGTTACGTCCAGGTTGCAGTTGCCGATCCACTCTCCGAACGGACGCGGCGTGGTCACCGTTGGTCACCCCGGTTTTGGTTGCAACCAACTAAAGCTAATTGACTGCGGCTATACATATTATAATACATATCGCTCGTACATACATGTTATACCTTTATTTTCTATATCCGTACGATCTTTGATTATATATACAGCAGAACGCGAGTGTTTAATTTTGCAGTTCAAGAACAAACAAAAAAAAAAGAAAAAAAATTTCGCACAAAAAAATAAAAATAAAAAAGACGCTAATTTTCATTTATATATAGCTATACATATATAACTGTGTAAAAAATACGAAATACTTGATAAAAAGAAGAAAAAAAAAAAAAAAATTGAAAGAAATTTCGCAAGACCATTTTCTTATTTATTTATTTTTATATTATTTCTTATATCCGCAAGTGTTATACCTGTACACGAGAGACGTTGTAACGATTTTATAATTCAATAACGTTGATTAATGACCGATGTTACAATTATTGATTTAAATCTATGTATAACGCGTCTCGTAGTATACATATACACATACATGTGGGTATATAAGTGGAAGTTTGGTTATATTGGCCTTTTTAACGATCACGGGCTAATTAGTAATGTTAATAAATTCTAAATTGACGCGAGTGTAGTGATAAATAATACGTACATTTAGGTATAATACGTATAGGGGACGTGTGAAAAAAAAAAAAAAAAAAAAAACAAATAAATAAATAAATAAATAAATAAATAAAAATAAAAAGAGATACAAAATTATTAAATGGGTAACTAGTTTCGTTTAATGATAATTAGAGAACTTCCGATCCCTGCAGACGGATAATATATACTTATATACCTATACCTACCTAATTGTATATGTATAAATATATAAAGCAAAAATATAAGTAAGACAAAAATTTCTCTCGGTGTCTGTATAGATATTACATGTATACACGACTATATGCATGTATAAGTATTACTTATACAGCTTTATAGGTATACATTGCGGTAATAAAGATAATCTGCAGCGGTGCGCAAAAGTTGCGGATATATATTTAATTATTAATTTATTGATATAATCGGGTTAATATCGACCATTTACAACCAATAACTATCACTTTATTTGTCGTTTACTAAATAAAGTACGAGAGGGAGAAGAAGAAGAAGAAAAAAGAAAATAAAAAATAGAGAACAAAATCTATATTATACATACACGTATAAGGTATGTATAATATCGTGCACGGTTTTGTTTCGGTCCAAAAAATTTAACGATTAATCTGTGTCGTCGAAAGTATTATTATATAGGTACCTATACATAATATTATACCTATAACTATATACGTATATGATATAAATTGTGGGTTTGTTGTCTGGCTATAGAAAAAGTTTTTTTTTTTTTCTTCTTTTACTTTTTCTATACTTCGTACAAATAAATGATAAATATATGTTTGCATTATAACTATACCTACATATATACAAGTATATGTATATTTGTATAGAAAGATGATATAAAATAATATAAAAAGACCTAAATCCAAAGTGACTCCATCTTTAGCGCGGCGGTGCAAGGTTCGCGTCGTTTCATCGTAACCCATTTAATACTGGAAAAGGTGGTCATCGCTAATTACGAGCTCCTTAAAAGGCACCAAAGCGCAGCGAAACATTGAGGGGAATCGTTAATATGAGGAGAAACCAGTATTATTAAACGATTTCGGATTTATTTAAGGAGATAGATAATAATCCACGAAGTTTGAACACCGCACATCGATACACTTATACTGTACCTGTAAGTATCTATACGTATATGACAATACATTGTATAAATATATGTATAGGGGAGGAGGGTGCAGGGCGCAATTATTACCCATCTGTTCAGGGGACATTGCGATTTTATTCCGGACTCTATTTCAATAACGAAACCACACAGCCGATGTATGTATGTACGTATGTACTGAAAAGTTCTATATATAAAATTACACATTTCCCCGTCGTGCCCTACTCTCCCCTATATATATGTATAATGTATATAGGTATCTGGTATATACAAAAACCTTAAGTAAGGAAAAACTTATTACTGAATAGATGCAATTAATTTTCATATACGTATATATGTATATAGGTATATACATATGATTAAAACCTTGGCTAATTAGCACTATACCTATGTATATACGATTATATATTATACCCATGATGTATATCCCATCAGTCGTCTGCAGTATATGTATTCCGATGAGGATATTTAACGATCGTTGTGTCACTTTCATCGTAATTAAGTCAGTGATTATATTCGTCATACGTGTTATGTCGCGTGTATACATGTAGGTATACCTATATTCGGATATATGTATGTACATACGTATAAGATGTACTGATTCACCTCTATACCTATATATACATATATATGTATATATATGTATATGTATATAATATACCTCTATAACTATATAATACAAAGCTTTCGAGAGAATTTCTTTTCTAGGAAATAAATGCCTGTACACCTATACCTATATTTTTCAGTCGCGCGTTCGCGATGGATGCATCGATGCATTATAACCCTACTCTCTAACTCGCAGATAATTGCAGATGGCTAAAACCAAACCTGGAATTGTCCCAAAGGCTCGTTAACTGTACGTATGTATGTACATACATACTCGGCTGCAGTTAGGTATATGAAATGGTATTTTCGTAACCGGGTCAAACCGTACTCGTACGAATCGTTTGTTCATTTTCTTCGTACTTTCACTGATTAGATTCGTTCCGAAACCTAAATGCGCTAATTAACTGTATAGGTATACAGCTACCGCTTTACATCCTCCTCCTACAGCACTCGCTATTTCTAAGAACATGTGATTTTACTCATATGGCTTACCGACATTTCGCATTCGCATATACGTGTATACGTGTACCTATATACCTATACCTATATCTACGAGTATATGTAAATATACCTACGATACCAAGATTCCTTAATTACGGAAAAATATTGATTAAACTCTTCTAAATTCGTTGCCATATATAATCTCGGGATTCGGGAGTCAATGACTCAGACTATAAGTTTATCCTTCACCTTTCGGCAGTGATATATATATGTATATACTATATACGTATACCTATACTATATAGACACCCCGTAAATTGCCTGTTTCCTCATGTGTGTACCTAGGCCAAGTTATAGTCAGTTTCTCGGTATAGTTTACAGTTACCAAACGCCAGGTGAAATCAAAAGTATTTGCCCAAGTCTGAATCAGTCTCGATTCTACTTAGCCAGGTATTTCCGTCCCAAAATTACCAGCTGGCAGTCAAACTTTCCTTAAGAAAAAAATCGAGGAACAAATCGGTTCCATTCATTTTCTTTTCTTTCCATTCCTCATTTGAAAATGATACGGAACAGCTCCATACGGAAGGTGCAGTCAAATTTTTTCTGCTCACAATCGGCGCGATACTATAATAATGAAACAATAAAATACATAACAGAAAATCGGCTTGTGCAAAGCTTTTGGAACGTAACAGCGTAATATATGTTCGAATTGAAAATTTCTCCATTGAGACCTGTCAATCTGACCCAGCTATGGACTTTACTTCGGTCGACCTGACTCGATCCGGTCCGATCGAAGCTAGGGGAACGCTGACTTGATTGAGATTAATCGTGTCTTTCACTTTGAATGAATTTCTAACGCCCGATAAACTGGTCCAGGTGCGATTTGTTATAGGAGTATAATTTTCTTTGCAATTACATTACATGTAGGTATAGGTGTGCATACATGCCAAACAAAACTGCAGCAGCACCAATTCGTCATATAATACTGGCCTTTATATTCAGTTCGTGCCCTATACTGTTACTCACATAGTTATAGCGGATAACTCGCCAGCGGCCAGTAGACTGGGCTTTCTATTGAAAAATTGGAAACACGAACGTTTATTATATATTTGAACTATGAATTTCTATAATACATACCTAAGTATGTATGTACATACATATTATATACGTATATACCTAATATGGGACATTCCGTGCGAACTTAACCAGGTTTCAGCCTGACGATTCTTAATCCATGCAGGTGAAACTTTTCCTATTCTGTCTAATATTTTTCGAAAATGCGATAAAAATTAGTATTCCAAAATTTAATTTCACGTTTGTCACAGCTAGACAAAAATGTTGAGGAATTTTTTTGACAGTTACAAAACGTTTAAACACATCAATTTTCGTTGATCAAAAATTCTCAAAGTGCTGAGAGAAGTATAGAAGTAAAAATGCGGTTTCACCGTAAGAAAAATCTTGAAACGATCATCGAATGAGAAGAAAAAAAGAAAAGAGAGAAAAAAATCAAAAAGAAAAGAGGGGGGTGGGGGGGGGGGGGGGGGGGGGGGATAGAGAGGTGGTATATTGTCACTTGAAAAAGTTTCAACTAAATAAAAAAATGACCATACCAAAAAAACCCGATCAAGTTGGGATGGAATGCCCCGTACACACCTACCTTTCAATAACCACTGAATTATAAGTGGATCGATCACTTAACCGCAATATCCGTTTTATCTATCCAACAACTTTAACCCAGAATTGAAATCCAATGCTCATTGTTTACGGCCAATTTGAAACGAGGCAATGGAAAGAAAATTGGCAAAAAATTGATTTTTCTCTTTTTTCTCACTTGGAATAGATTGATCGTCGATATACATAATGCACACAGTACCTAGATCATATCTCATCTTTCGAAGTATAATACAATATTTGATTACAGATCTAATAGTTATATTGTTTCCGTCGTCATTACACGGTGCAGATAAGCATCGTTTATAGGTACATATATTTATATTTATATTTCTGTATGTATTGTGTGTGTATATATATATATATATATATATATATGTATACAGTTGATTTACGTATAGATTTCACGTGTTTCATACCGTTGGCAGGTGTTAATTACTTTTGATAAGATCATCCGCAAGCGGTACGGTGCGATGGTGCGGCACAATTATGGCAAAACTTTAACCGCACACGCGCGCGTTTACAAGTGAATAGCCTAATAAATCGTCGATAGATGGGGTTCTACCGCCAAGTAAGGCTTGATACTTGCTAATGGGCATATCAGAAATCACTGCTCTCAGTTCGATATACAAGCCAGGCTATAGCTGCCAGTTATAGTATATACCTATACGTATATATATATATATATATATATATACGTATAGGTACACTGCAAGGGAATCGATTTGAACATGATTCAAAGCTAAACTATACTGCAACGAGCTTTCCACCGCGTATCCTTAATCCCTTAATGAGAGGTCAAATTGTGTTGGAAGATTTTAAAAGCTATTAGAGAAATTAACAGCTGCAACGAGACGCGGAGAAAAAGATTTAAAAAAATTAAAATTGAAATTAAAAAAAACTTAAAGATCCTTGTTTATTGCCGAAAATATAATAAAACGATTTCATTACCGTACGGCTACTTATAGCCGTTTTTTTCTCCTAGTTTATTATACCGACACGTGAATTTCTCGTTTATATCGCAAGGCAGGATTTTATAGCACGAATGAATAGATTTTATCCAATTGTAATTGAAAAGTAGGATATAGTAGTTATACCTGTATACATATACCCATGCTAGCTGTTTGAGGTAAAAGGCATGAATCCATTGATCTGTAGGTAGATTGAAAATAGAATGCCTTATAGCCTGAAGAGAAAATAAAGGAAACGATCGATTTTCTTTAATTCTACATCGATGTAGGTATAAACGTGACTCTGCACTGCAGACCCCGCGAAGTCCGACAAGTACGGGTATATGTATATACATACATACATACATATACATATACATATACATATACACACATATATATATATATATATATATATATATATATATATATATATATATATATATATATATATATATATATATATATATATATATATAATATATATTTAGCTACGCTGTTCGGTTGTAAAAATCGAAAAATCTTAGGGTAATAATTCAATTCCTATATCGCCTTCTCCGCGCCAAAGAACCGTTGCTCAGAGCGCACCACCGTACATTAAATATCTATATTCCATTACGTGGTGAGCGACGAGCGTCCTGGAAAACTAACACCCGAAGCGATCGAGTCCAA
Source organism: Macrophya annulata (assembly GCA_963924015.1). Classification (NCBI taxonomy): domain Eukaryota; kingdom Metazoa; phylum Arthropoda; class Insecta; order Hymenoptera; family Tenthredinidae; genus Macrophya; species Macrophya annulata. Next base: position 26,737,725 of record OZ001261.1, read on the forward strand.
TCGAGTCTATCGAGGGCCATGATCGGGACTCGCGAGAAAGGAATATAGAGACGCGTTTAAATCGTATACGTTTCACGAACGCTCCGCGCTGCACATTATGGACGAATTTTTCGCCAAAATCCATCGGGAATATAAAAATGAATTAAAAAAAATTTATAAATCGGTTAATCATTTTTCACGCGCGAATTAATATACGTTTGATATGAATCAATCTCTTCCGCAGATCTAATTTAATAGTATAGGTAGATACCTAATCGAAACTTCCGCGATTTAAAAAGCATACATATATCTGAAATACATACTATAGTATACTATACCCCGAGTATAAGGTATTATGTGTGTGTATATTATAGGTATAAGGTATATCTGTATACATGCATATATATTGTATATATATATATATATATATATATATATATATATATATATATATATATATATATGTATGTATGTATACGTATAGGTATATCAATGAAATCAGAGCGGAGGTCGATCATTAGAGATTTAAAATTCGGCGGGTATAATGTGAGATGAATGAAGAACGAGGTGAGTCTGAAGTAATTGTGGACAAGAGAGAATGTTCCAGATTTCGTTTATTTAATTGGGGAAATTAAAAATTGATTATATATATATGTAGCATAATGTGCAATGAATGGGTATAGACGTATATAAGTAAAAGTTGGATGCTTTGGGGGCACAGTTTGTGAAAAGATTGTGAATACAGGTGCAGATGTACGTGTTAAAGATCGTTGTATCCGGTGATCTTCGCGGGTTTCAGATATATATGTATACGTATATATACCATTCACCGGCGCGATTCTAACTAACGATGCAAAAGAAAAGGTGAATAACGCCGAGTCGAGAGAAAAAGAAAAAGAAAGAAAGAAAGAAAAAAAAAAATCGACCATTTCTAACCGTCATACTATCCGGTGCCATAAATTTCACCATATTGCCAAGTTGGTCGATCTCGAAGATCGCTTTAAATGGTAAAGAAAGATTTCTAACCGCTGGACAAAATGGCGAGCACTTAGAATGAAGAACCTTGCCAATCATTCATTCAAATCTTTTCGTAGTCTCGAGTCGCGTAGGTACTTGATCCTCGAGGCGTAAGAAGACCTGCAGATAATCGTGCTGCTTGATTAAAATAAAATCCGGGTTCAATTTCACGGGTCAGATGAAAATATATATTTTCTTCATTTTTATTATATCGCTCAGAGTCAAACGTGCGACGATTGAAAATAATTACACTACTATACGTGCGGTGCAGCGGGAGATAGAAATTAGCGCTAAAACTCTGCGCATGTATACAAGCTATTATAGGCGTCCACGCGTGCGTGAACCTTTATAGGTATAATACCTGTGCAGGCTGATCAAAGGTGCAGAGCGCAGTAAGAGGTGGAAAGGGAGGAAACTGACGACGAGAGAAAGGGGAGAACCCGTAGGAGGGGAGGGTGAGGACGAGGACGAGGACGAGGAAGAGGAAGAGGAAGAGGAAGAGGAAGAGGAAGAGGACAATGACTCGTGCCCTTGACACAGTTCTTAAGGATGCACCTCGCGCACCACGCGTGCGGCTTCTCGTTCTTGCTCTCGTTCTTGCTTGTCGTGCTTTTCGATGAGCACCTAAGATAGACTGTATATAGTTAGTTGTGTACGCCTGTTATAAGCGTGTGCGTGCGTGCGAGTCTACTTTTCATTTAGGATTAACGTTAAGCAGCTGTGTGCATGCGACGCGGTCTTCACACAATCGGATTACAGGCCTCTCGTCTATCTTCGTCTTTTCTTATTTTCTATTTTTTTTTCCTCCTTTCCTCTTCTCTCCTCAATCTCTATCTTTCTCTCCTCTCAATGCCCGAGTAGGAGGTAATGATTATTAAATAACCAATAAACTGAACGATAATATACCTGCTTCTGTATGTACGGGGCCTGCGGACTTTCTACTCGTTTTAAATACCTTTTATTGATTATTAATTTTTAATTAACAATAATATAACCCGCGAGTGTGAAGAGAAGGAAAAGAAGAGAGAGAGAGAGAGAAAAAGTGAGTAATATGTATACCTCTATGCATGTGTTACATACGTTGTATGAATACTAATATGGCGACTCGTGCGGGTAAAAACCTCCTGAACTATCTGACCCCGTCTCGAAAGATTTCAATCGCAATAAGAATCGTGGCTCATAGTCGCACTCGCAGGTGGTAGTTTTTTAGTACTTTCACCTTCCGGATGAAATACTGGCTGTTCCTTTTTCTTTTTTTTTCCCTTCAGGGTCTACAAAGTTCAAGCGTGACTCGAATGGTGTTCGGCTTCTAAGCCCACGGTCTTCACGCTATCGTGTTTAACCATTTTTTTCTTTCTTTTTTTCTATTTTTTCTTCTCTTCGCGTAAAAAAAAAAAAAAAAAAAAAAAAAAAAAAAACACAACAAAGTTGACGGAACTTTGTGATAGGTGCGTGCAGTGCAGGATGTTCACGGGAGCATCGCTCCATCTCGGAAGTAAACTAAAAGAAAGGAGATTGTCTGGACTGCGACTGGTGAGAAAAGCAACAAAACGGAACTAACAAGCACGCTATATACTTTATATATATATATATATATATATATATATATATATATATATATATATATATATATATATATATATATATATATATATATATATATATATATATATATTATAGTAGGTATATGTACTTTGTCCAAGCGTATATATCCTCTATCCTCTTTTCTCCCGTCTCGTTCGTTCCCTGTATCCTCGATGGGGTTTCACCCTCAACTATTATACCAATATTGTCTCAAGGGATTATCAATTTTGCAGTGTCTGACACTTAAAGGATAGAAAACGATCCCTGCACTGCTGCTGCAGCAGCTTGCCGTGCGAACAGTAGATAACGAATCGTTGATAACAATCTATTGAATTATTATTGTCGTCGTTGCAGTTTTTATCATCATTGTTATACATACTTTCTCCCAATTAGCAAGTCGCAAATGGTACATAGAACGGTATTAGATAGGGCAGCTTGTGCATATAGTTCTGGTTTTACTTTCAAAACGATTACCTGCAACCTATGTGCGACAATCTTCCGTCTGTATACATATAGCTTGTATTTGTGTACATGTATACACATTATTTACACGCGCATGCATATTGTATACCTACATATACATACATTTACACACAGCCCATGCATCTATATCCTTACGTAGGTATATACACATACCTATATCCATAATATAATGCAGTATACGCGTATACATATATTACCGCTGCGTGTATCCCATATTATAAGATGACGCGATTATAAACGTCACGCATCGTCGAATAGCGAGAACTCGTGCTAACTATTCAGCAAAGATCGATAATCAAATCGGCATGCGTTTAAATTGAATTTGATTTATCTTCACAGATTGCGAAATCAACTCCTGCGGGATGCAGTCGGCAGTATACATGCATATATATATATATTATATCCTATATATGTATACATATATTGTACGGACCAGTGTAGTACATTGGAAGTTGCAGTTCAGTTGCGCGCCACGGATTGTAAAATCGATACTTATAACATACCCGCGTTGCACTTAACGTTTTACCGGAATTTATCGTCCGTAAATAATCTTCTCGTTGCTGCAAATCATTGTTTAATGAGTAACAGGGAAGTCTTCGAAAGTTAACGTCGATATTATCACAGGGCATCGCGCGACTCTCTCTGCCTGAAGGGGCTCCGTAGCCGGAGCTCACCTCGTAAGATACAAAATTTCGATTTGGTACTCGGGTATTATCTGTCATAAAAGTGTGACCGAGTGTCATGGGACTTTCCTCGGAATCGCTTGACCTTCCCTCTCCATATTCCTCCGTTTGTTTTCTTTTTTTCTTTCTTTCTTTCTTTCTTCCGTTCTTTCTTTCTTTCTTTCTTCCGTTCTTTCTTTTTTCGTTCGTTTATTTTATTTCAATTTTTTTATTTTTCCCTTTCTTTCCTCTAATTTATGTATACGCATTCACGCCTCGAACGAACGAGCGTTGACTTTTAAAATTGAACCTCGAGTAAGTCCCAAGGCCCGTGCCAAGCCACGCAGGAAAGTAAAAGCGACCGTTGAGTTATTCAACGGTGAATCGTGAAAGTGTGACTCTGACAGAGACATGCCGGACTTCGACGACGATGCCTTTTTCTATCACAGGTTAAGTCATTCCTTTCGTAACCCCTTTCCTATATACGTATGCATTCCAATTAAAATTTGTCATTATAAAAAATCGGTATTTTTTATCTCGCTATAACACGGACACAAGGAATTATAATCTAAATGCTAATCAACCATGACATATACGGTGTAGATGTGAAGCCCTGTGGCGAAGGAGGAAGAAAGTTTACCGGTAATTTACGTTTCACTTCAATTTAACGCTGCAGCTGGTATGATATTATATACATACATACAATTTTCGGATTCATAGGAGGACGCTTCGTTGAAGCCGATTGTTTATTCACTTACGTTCCTATCGAACCCGGCGTGCGCGTGTATACATATTAATTTTAATTTCGTTTTATTCTTAAATTTTTTGATTTTTGTAGCAAAAGTCAAGCGAGTAATTTATTCAGCGTATAATTTATTATACAGATATGAACCGAGTCAGCTGATATAATTAGCCGTTCAATAATAACACGAAGGGTATAATAATATGTACATTCTATAGCTATTATTTACGAATCAAGTATATAGAAATTGAAATTCGGTCGCTATATCTACGATCCTGAGACACGCGTTTACAGGTAAATACATATGTATATGTATTAATATATGCGATGAGGATGTATACGTATAAAATACCTACATACATTATACTCATGTGCTCGGGGCTAAAAGAAAAAATGAAAAAAAGAAGAAAAGAAAAAAAGAAAACAAAGAAAACAAAGAAAAAAAGAAAAAATAGAAAAGAAAAAAACTGTACGAGGCTAAAACTTTCGAAGATGAAATTAGGAACGTCCGTACGTGGACAGCGTCTTCTCGATCAACGTCTCGTGGGAAGACGGTCACCCTATTGAACGAGGAATATACGTACATACATATATAGGGAGTCGGAGAAGAGAATGAAGAGGATGAGGCAGCAATCGGGGAGAAGCTCGTTTCGCGAGTACCAAAAATTCCCAGATTTAATTCTCGATAGGGCTTCCAGACGGTCCTTAACGAGGCGAATGCCCCAGAGTTAATTGCAGCCCGGTCTTAACCCCGATTATTTTTTTCTTTTCTTTTCCTCTTCTTCATTATTTTTCTTCGTTATTTTTTTTTCTTTCTCTGTACAATCCACGCCGATCAGGATTATTTTGCACAATTTATATTCTTCCGGGCAGATGCGCACTACCGCCCAGGTCCACCCTGTACACCTATACCTTATACCCTCGCAATTTTTACTTGCTATACAATTCATATATATATATATATATATATATATAAGATTTATTATATATATATATATATATATATATATATATATATATATATATATATATATATATATATATATATATATATATATATATATATATATATATATATATATATATAAGATTAAGATTATACCGATGAGTGGGTGTGCAGGGAATGTTTTAGGTAAATTTACAAATTTCAAGGTACCACGCAGCATAAGTATTATACCTGAACAGTATATATATACTATGACTATGAACGCGAAACTTAATACGTACATACATTCTTAATGTAGGATTAATTAGCCCCTAGACACGCGAGGTAGGTATGTAAACTCATTACAGACATGCCAACAATTAATGAAATTCCGTACGAGAATGCGAGAGTGCAAATGTATACAGACCTATGATACAGACTGCAGAACTGTAGCGCGTTAATATACATAAGTTTATTTAAGAAAATTAGGGAAAAATGGGGCGAAATGGGAATAAAATGCGAATAAATTATTTTCAAAATTATGCTTCTTCAATACAATTGAACGCTTAACCATTGAGAATGTAACGTTTTTGTAACCATTTTGAGTCTTTGAAGCAGCATGGGGTTTAAATTCCGACGTCTAGGGCGGGATAAGATGGGACACTGTCCCATTTTGACACCGGCGATATTTTCTTCCGGAATGTCAAAATTAACCATCGAGTTCCAATTTCTTTTATTGAAACACAATCATTTAGAATCCTAGGTATAGTTACAGCGGTATTTTCCGTCTAGATGTCTCATTTCGTCCCGTTCTCCCCTATAATAGGTATATAATGTCTGTAAGATATGCAGAAGACTGTAACGTGCGTAACGAATTTCGGAGTGCGAAAGAGATTGACTCCAAAGTTGATTTACTTTTTTCTTTTCTAACTCCTTATATATTTGTTCTCGCTTAATTGTTGATTTTGAAAATCGAAACCGACGATATAATTGAACTGATCACACAATGAATTCGGTGAAGGTAGATTTAAAAACTAAATTGAATGAATACTTTCAATGTTTTTAATATTTGCAAATTGTTTGAATTCGCGATCAGCTTGATACTACCGCTATGTGCAGCATAGCTCCGCACGTGTGTAACCGAGGAGGCAACATCGACTAAGCGCGAGTAGGTACAGATTAGCGGTAACTCTCGGTGAGCACCGCGAATCCTTTCCGATACTAGCTCGTAGGTATATACCTATGTATATAAAGAGTGAAGACCGATTTATACTCCAACGATAATTATTGAGCATCGAAAGAAACTTCTGGCTATATAGATAATCGTTATTTATAAAGACCTCTTGATTGCGAGTCTCTTGATTGTGTTTTGTTGCAATTTTTATTTTCTCCTCTCCTTCTTATTCTTCTTTTTCTTTTTCTTTTTCTTTTTCTTTTTCTTTTTCTTTTTCTCTTTCCATTTCTTTGTTTCTAGACATTTTTGATTATTCCAACTACACCCGATATATCTAATTATCAGAAATAAATCGATGATTATTGTCATTACACTTTAGCTCAAAGAGGGAAAGACTCGTATGGGTGTATATTCATAATAATCGTTATGAACTATTTTTCGCCGATGAGTTCGTCATTGTTCCCGCATTCGTCTTCTTCATCTTCATCCTCTTCTTCATTCCCATCTTCATCCTCATCCTCATCCTCATCTTCATCGTCATCTTAATCTCAATCCTCTTCCTCTAATTCTTTGTTTTTACTTGTCAGAGACGCATGTTGAGATATTTTTTAATTGACACGGATCGTTGACGAATTTGTTTTTTATTTTTCTTTGTCTCGATTATGTTGTTTTATTTACTTATTTATTTATTTAGTTTTCTCATTTTATTTCTCATCTCCCCCCCCCTCTCTCTCTCTCTCTCTCTCTCTCTATCTCTAATTCTCTCTCTCGGTGTATAGTACGAAAATGGAATGTCGGTGTGCTATATAGACGAGATTTCTTCTCATGTGAAAAAGGAAGTCGAACACGGGCGAACGGACGAGCGGTATACGCGTATCTATCGCGTACGTTGTCTAGGTATCTTATACCTACGTATAGAATTGTATATACCCAGGTATGTTACGGTCTCGCGCATAACTGCTGCACCACCGTTTGCAATCAGTGGAAATAATTTGACGCTAATTACCAGAGCTGCTTGCTGCACTGCACTGTACTTGCCGCTGCAGTTGCAGTTACTAGATTGAATTTTTCATCAAATTATCGATTGCTTCACATTATCCCATTGTATACGTACGTATACACGTACATACATAATATTTCTATACATATAACGTACATTTTATATTTCATTACTACTAGTATACATATACGGAAGCATTATATATTCTATAATTCATCTTCATTCCTAGAACAACTCTTCCAGCATATATATTATATATATATGTACATACCTATATATCTGTCTATGTATATATATATATATATATATATATATATATATATATATATATATATATATATATATATATATATATATATATATATATATATATATATATATATATATATATATATATATATATATATATATATATATATATATATATATATATATATATATATATATATCTATACAGGTATATCTATGTGACCTCGAACAAACGGTACTAAAGATCTAATCGACACTTAGAGACCTTAGTTTCTTCGCGTCCATTATCATACTCATCAGTCACCTGCAGTCATCACGTGCACCTACGGTTATTATACATAGGTGTATACTGCAGCGAGAGAATGCACAGGGATTGAGACATCGAGACAGAGATGGAATGCAGTATGAATTGTGCGGATACATTTGTTAATTTGAATTGGAAAAGTTCTCGTTAATTTATATTCTCTCACTGCGGTAGTCGGTCATTCTCTATACCGATATACGTATTATATATAGGATCGAGGAAATTTACCTTGGCAAAGAATGAACGGAAGTATAATGTTGGTAGGTATAAGGTAGGTATAGGCAGGCAAGTGGTCGTACGTAGGTATACAAGAAGATCCTTTCGTTTCGTTAGATATTAGTATAGTTATTAGATTGCATTTTCGCGATCGTGACCTTGAGCGCAAACTGCAAATATACCTGTATACTTCGAGGATCTCGAGAGAAGGGGGAGAAGGTATTCCCTGATGGGTGTATAACGAGTGGGGGAGAGAAAGAAATTGAGAGAGAAAGAGGTGGTGTCCGTTAAGCCTCCGGTAAGCCCGTTAAAGAACCGTCTTTGCAGCGAAGCCTCAGTGTCCGCGACGTCTTCCTCCTGAACGATACTCCCGCGATTTAAACGAGTAGTTTTTTTTTTTTTTTTTCTTCAAGTTACGATCGCAAGGCGGCGCGGATGGCCAGGAATCACGGCGCGCTTTTCAGACATTTGAATTTTTGATTCCGTTTTTTTCATTGTACTGTTTTTTGTTTTTTGTTTTTTCGTTTTTCTCTTGAACAAGCCGAAAGTGAATAAGAGCCAATTGGTTCTACGGATTAAAAACATGTTGCGATACGTTGACGGTATTTTGAAAAAAAAATCGGCTCACTGTGCCAAAGAGCGAATAAATCATTAGAGACCATTATTTATATTTGTTCTCTCTTATATGTATAGTGATTCATTTTATTTTTCAAACATTATTATTCACTGAAAATGATACGGAGACACTTCGAAGTCGACGATGTTCTGCACGGGGGTCGTAATGAAGATGAAATTTTTGGTAAAAATCGCATCATAGGATTATAGCAGCCAACAGGTATTTTATTTAGTACCCAACCACACACCTATATACGAGTGCCTGTATCATATTGATTAGAAAAGATTTATGGCTGAACGAATACATATTATAGGTATGCATACCTATATAATGTATATTACATACACATATACGAGAATTGGAAGATATCCCAGTAGATATTCTTCAAATATATATGTATTTGAATAGTAAACAATTATTGGTGATGATAAATGGACATTGAGGAGGAATGCACGTATGTATGTTTAATGTTATACAGCCTCTTCCAAATGAAAATACAATTAACAGTTTGGCAAATGTTTATAGTACACGCGTTTATCCATGCATGCATGTATGTATGTATGTATTTACGTACATACATACATAGAAACATGGAGAAATAATTTTTGAATAATTTTTCTAAAACCGTCAAGATTTTTAACCGTTACATAATTAATTTCTCTCCAAGTGGAATCGCTAACTAAATATACCCGTACGTACCAATACGTATATGTACACACAAATACGAGATATACAAACAGCTGTGACCTGCAATTTAAGAATCGCGGTTCATTCACGTTCCCGAAACGTTTTATAGCTGGATACGGAAGGATAAGAAGAAAAAAAAATTAAAAATTAAAAATTTCAAATGTGATCAAACGATGAGATTACATTGATGCAAAACTAGAAATTTGCATTTTCCGCATATTAAAAATTACCGTCTCCAGTTGTTTAATCACCTTTTTTTCTTCACAAAAAATGAAGAAAAAAAAAAAAAAAAAAAAACTTCCCAAAATTAAGAATAAAAAAAAAAAGAACCGTGACAGTGGAAAATAACTTTACAACTCGAATGCCTGTATAATAGTTTGCAGACGCAAAGAAACTTGATTCTAGAACTCGACCTAATTCATCGCGCCGCTTCATTAGCCGATTATTATTTACTAATTATTATATACCGATTAAAATTAAACGACATTCTATACAATAATCATATATTATTACGTCTTAGGCGTAAACGCCTCAATCAATACGAACGTTGTATGTATATAAGGTATACGTATATATATATATATATATATATATATACCTATACGAGTATACCCGCGTATATACCCACACAGGCGCGCGCCAGCCTACCGATGAATCCGTAATTAATTGTCTCGAGGTTGACTCGCGTCGGGATTGATAGATTGCTCTGACGTTTTCATCAAACAAGTAAATCAACATTTCCGATTAGTTTGCCAGACGCTAGGAAATTCTTTGAGACTTTGATTCGTAATTAATCGCCGTATAATTTTGTAAAACCGTTTTAAATCCTCGACTTTTAAACCCGCTATTAGACCGTCCCGGTTACCATGGCTAAAACTGACCTTTGGCTAAAAGCGAGACGTGTCCACAAATGAATAGGTACAGGCGTTAATATTCGGCCGTATAAATAGTATAGCTATAGATATAACTTTCTCGGAGGCCATGAACAAACTATCGTCGGAATAAACGGTTCTTCCGGGGAAAAAAAAAATAAAAAACATAAAAGAAAAAAAAATCTTACTCTGTGACGAATGAATCCGCGTCACGCTGCAGTTGTTGTCAAAATTATTTTCGCAATTACGAATGTGGAACAGCAAAATATTACCTCGGTATAGGTATAATATAGTTGCAGTATACGTATAGTATGTATATGGAATTAATCGAGCAAATTGAATCACAAGTATCAAGTTTTTATTCACTTTACGGTTTTTTTTTTTTTTTTCTTTTTTTTATCGTTTTTTTTCTGTTTACCCGCGATGAGAGAGAGAAGACACATCGTGACAAGGTGTCGAGCTAACGGTTCGATCTCGTGTTAACGAAATAAGAAACCGACGAAGTTAATTTGATAAACAGATCTCCAATCATGAGTGATTATCCTTATTTTAAACAAAATACAAAGTTAGGGCGCGTCTGGTATATGGAAACTTCTAGTTCCATGCTATGCGATGCTATGAATAGAATTAATGGACGGTTAGAGTCCGCTTTTAATCGACTATATAAAGAGAATTTATATGTGTGTGTGTGTGTGTGTATTCACAGTACATACATGTGCGTGTGTGTATTAAACAGCAGGAATTACTATGTAAGAAATGGCGTACAGTCTTTATCAAGAGTTGGATTTATTCGTACAGGAAGAAATTCCGTATCTACCTATCTATATATATATATATATACATATATACGTACATACATATACATACATACAAGGTATATTGCCTAGGTGTAAGAAAACCGGGTCAACTAATATAATCAGATTGTTTCATTTTTTTTTTCCTTCTAACAAAGTTCTTCACGAAGTCGATTGCCTTACAATGAGACAAATACGTCCGGCGTGACTCTAGAGTCATTATAATTCCGCAAGCTATAATTGCATTGCATATTGCATCTCTCGGTAGGATAAGATGAACGGGGCTGGCAACGAATTTCAATATAAATTACCGACTCACAGTTCTTAGAAAGGGTGTTTCATAGAAAGTCTGTCTAGTCGATTAATAGAACTTCAAGTCGGATAACAGAGAAGATTCGAAATTCCGAAAGCTATAAAGACCCGAAAGGCGAAGACTCTGAAACTCGAAACTCATACGTGGTGGTACGTCGTAGTACCCTCCCATATTAAATTTTTCGACTCTTGGGTGTTCCGAGTTTTGAACTGTCTCCGTTACGATCTCCTCCAATTTTATTATTCCGAACTTTACCGTTTCTGAAAATTTTAAATCGCCTTGATTAAATTTGTAATTTTGACCGTTCGCAAGGTTTTAAAATTCGGAACTATTAACTCTGGCCCAGATGAAACATCGTCGAAACTAACGTTCACGCTTTTTGCTATGGAAATAAACCGTGCAGCAGAACCTCGGATATATTATACACGTTGTATCAATAAGAAGTTACTTTGAATCTCTAGAAGAGCAAAGCTATGAAAATTTACTGTTGTTGTTACTGTACTGTTAGATACTGTTGCTTCAGTTTGCCACGCGTTTATCCAAACGGACAAAAAAAGGTCCGTGATCATACTGCAGTGGACAGGCGGTGCTGCTCTCGCTTCATCTCTTTTACTTTTTCTTTTTCTTTTTCTTCTTCTTCTTCTTCTTCTTCTTCTTCTTCTTCTTCTTCTTCTTCTTCCTCCTCCTATTTCTTATTTTCGCTTCTTCTTCCTTCTCCCTTATTATTCTCCACTCGCAATCAGCCGAAGTGCCCGCTGCTGCTCGGATAACACGATTAAACTTCAACAAGCCAAATTGAACACCGTATCCCGATATTCTAACCGTCAATTTCTGTTTCTCCACGGCTTTCGCTCTCAATTGTACAATATCTTCGTTATTCTTTTTCCTCCCTCGCTGTTAGATATATTGATCGATGAAAAACTTGTCCCGATTTGACGATAAGAACAAAACCTTCGACACATTTTTAACTAAATAATGTGTATACCTATATTTGAATTTCGGCTTCTGCGTAACGAATTAAATCGCGACGATCGTTTATCATAGATTTATGAATCACCTCAGCTGTTTGTTCGCAGTGAACACGATCCTTCTATAGGAATAAAAATGCTCAAACGGTGGTTCATTTCCGGTACAAAATGCAACCGTAAGCGAGAAATTCTCGCGAAGGGAATGATTCATAATAGTATAATTCCACGTAATGCTGTATCATAGTTGCCGTTTCTCAAGCTTTTCTAATAATCGTCACGTAGGAAAGCCTTTCACAACTCGAGTCGTATCAGTTACGCGTAACGCTATTTGTGCCGGTCAAAGTATAAGCCGCACCAATGTCAAGGCACGATTCAACGTTCGTTTCTCATGAAATTCTGATTAAGCGAAATCAGACTTGGGGAGGAAAAATCTTGTCGCGTTTCATTCAACGTTCATGGAGATGCGGACGCTATATCACCATAAGCGTATACCTTTATTTGAAATCTATCGTTCCTCGCGTATATAGGTATATATGTAGGTATAATGATTCATAATTCGATCAGCTACCTGTATCTTTTTTGATATTATGTCCATCGAGTCCACGACACTCCGTATCGTTGCATAGCCAGGTATGAACGAACGCGACTAGATGTTATTAAATTCAATTAATTGTCAACTCAGACCACGTACGACGACCTCTGCACGTGTGTTCGTGGGTCGTGAACTTAACTATACTATACGAGTCAGTATATAATATCCCGCAGCGGTGCGACTCTCTAGTGTAGAGAGTCGTTAAAAAAACCTCGAAACGACTACGATTGTCAAGTACCGTTTGTCTCGCTGCACCTCTGAAAAATTTTTAGGAATTCTTCACGAATTTTTTTTTTCTTATTTATCCTCGTTTCACGCTGATGTAATGTGATTAGATAAATTGATGTTCGTATTTTGGTTTGCAAGACTCGGGAACATATTCGATTGGCCATATTTTTCCTATATGAGAAAATGCTTTTGAATATAACCGCTTAAGACGAGATAAAAATCCCATGAACGTGATACAACAGTAGAATTATAGTTTGTCGATGATTCTGAGGGCTGCAATCTATACGATAACTTTCAAGCTTCGCGTTCGTTGACTCTGATTAGATTTCAAGGTGACGCCAAATATCTGCGGCATATTCGTGGCCCTGCATTATCGTACCATGGGCTCCCATCGCGATGCCTCATCGCCATCGCCACGAATAGGCGTCGTCATATCTTATACCTAGTATACTACATACCTATATACCTAGGTCTATAATACATGTATACCTATAATGTATACTTACGGATGTACAGGGTGATACGAGTTGAATTAACATTTTGTATTTTGTCGTATATTTAACTCACGGACGGCATACTGTGACGAATCGGCTATGACGCCCTTTTTATTCAAGACCAACGAGGCGTGTCATCATTTTTTCGAATGACTTGAAGCTATTTTTATTTTTATTTTTATTTATTATTATGTTTGTTTTTTGTTTTTTGTTTTTTTCTTCCATCATGTCACCGGGAGTAAATAAGCATAGAAATTGTGTGACAGGCTCGATGAGATGGGTACAAAGTTATCCGGAATTATTTACAACGATCCAATCTCTCGAGTTATCGAGTTCTAGAGATTGACTCGGTTAGATTGAATTGATAGCCGCGGTTTTAGAATCTTAGATTTACTCTTGCACTTAGAATCGCATTATCTCGTAACTAGATTAATGAAATTCCGCACTAGGTCGGACATACATACTTACCTACCTGTATGCATCACTTTAGATAATGAAAAACAAGAATTCTATTCCTGTTTGGAGTAAAAAAAAAAAAAACAAAAAATAAAAAATGTACGACTGAATTTTGCGAAGGGATTCTACACCTTCATTCCACTCTTTGCTGAAAATATATCTGCCACATCTACATCTACATATACAGGTATGTATGTACATACATACAGGTATATGTATGTATATGGTATATACCCATGCGTTAGTTTTTGCTGCAGCTATACCCGCGTGGATTCTCGCGTGTGCGGCCCACTTCCAGTCTGCAATTCTTCGTCCTCGCGGCATCGTCGCTTACATTACTCAGGTTTACTTGGTATATCGGGAGCATCGAGAGATGTTACGTGATACCCAGCCCAATGGACTCTGTAGACACGAGGCTAGCGAGGGATACGTACAACACTCGATATACCCTTGTATGTATGTAGGTATATATTTTCAAACAAGGGGATCAAGTAAAAAGGATGATCCTGCTTTATTCATTGCGGGTCGTTTTTCTCTTCAAGTAAAAGAAAATTTATTTCCGAGCGCTTCGCTTATAATATTTCTTCGACAAAATGTTAAACATATCTAAGGTATATGCTTCGAAAATCTTTGGGGAGTTTAAAACAGCGTCTATATATGTATATACAACAATACATTCTGTATTCAGGGAGAAAAATTTTATTTTGCTTCTTAAGTTCTTCTTTGAGTGCTTCGCAATTTCATTTCGTCGACGACCTGGATCCTCTCGCTAGAATACCGAGAGAATTTCACGAATGCACGAGTATATGTGTGTGTGTGTGTGTGCATTTGCCGAAGCGGGAGTACGAGGGCCGGTATAAGTTTTCGGAGGAGATCTCCAGTGGAACCGACTTCGATTTGGTTGCAGGTAATTCAATTGAAAGCCGGTATACCTCTGATACATGCAAATAATATAAGTATGCAACTACAATACCAGGTACCTATAATACCTATACATATATATATATATATATATATATATATATATATATATATATATATATAAAATAGGTGTGTAAATGCAAACGTATAATATATCATCCGGTAAAGGAAAGCAATATCTTGGGGACAAAGCCCTTATTCCTTGTCCTTGTGTTGCGATTCACGTACGAGTACATATATTACACATACAAAGAACATACCTAGATCCACCAACCCACCTATCCACCTACGTCTTGTACAGGTGTTCCGAGTTATATAACTTCTTCGTCCAGATCGCTGATCCAATGCATTTCTATAAGTCTATAATATCACCTCTAGCTACGGATCTATAGATCCTATATGTGCCTTTATAATTCACACAGTTTCTACTTTCGGCCGGACAGGTGAAGGATTTTTTCATTACCTTTGATCTTTTTCGAGTTTCGTACTGTTTTTACAGATAAAGTTTGGAGACTGTCCCGAGCGAATGGTGAGACCGAAACTGACACCGGAACACTCGTCCCTACAAAACAAAACAGCGTAATAATAATATATGGCTTATCTTTCGGATAGTGAAATAGAATTTTTGTCACTCGCGATTGAAGAGAGGAATTTGAAGCTGATTTAATTGGGATTCGGTTCGATAAGAGATAAGCTTGAATAACGTGGTTCACAGTGAATTAGTTAGATGTATGAACATAGATAAGTTATAGGTATATGTGTAACGACTATGCGCAGGTTATCTTTATTCCTCGGTTAGAGAGTAGCCTGCGTGCGTGCCTCGTCCGAGAAACAATCTCATTCGTGCCTCACTTTCGAATTCTGTCTGGTTGCGCCGTTACGCGTGTAAGTTTATGATGTAGGCATGCATGTATGTAACGTATGTATACGTATATGTATGTATGTTGTATGTACGCATACGAACGTTAGCCCCACACGTTCTTGCGGCTGCAGGTCAAAAAATCTTCTACAATTTTGTTTACATATACAAAAGTAATACGGAGCTGAACTATTTCTTGTTAAGATTCTATTAGGTAAACATACATATAAACTTCTTATTGTTATTGGTTTGAAATTACTGGCCACACGTTCCTCAATTAGTTTACAATCGATCATCGAACGAAATGACGAAGGCTTTCTAAAAAATGACGGAAATCCTTGCGGGCTCCTCTCCGTTGATATCGCAGAGGATATAATGGTGTAAGATATACTTACCTACTTGCATCATGTATGTCTCATGTATGTATGTATGTACGCAGCCGGTACATCGCGTGGTATAACACGTACATGTATGTACCCACGTACACCTACCCAGTGGGTTCCTCCAGGTCTACATCCGGTTCCTCGGTGGCTTCTAAGCGGAGCAATAATTAGACAGCCTTCGGCAATACCTGTCTATCGTGTGCCCACCCATACGCCGCTTTTTTTTCTTGTCCTTTTCTTGTCACCCGTCTGCAGTGTATTGAATTATGGGCGGACTCTTTTTTTTTCTTCCTTCTTTTTTCTTTTTCTTCATTGTGTGCTTGTTTTTCAAATTTGTTAGCTAAATCAATGACTGAAATTTTTGGGAAATTGTAAATCGAGTCTAAGAAACGTTGAGTTTGATTAAAATTGCGAACTCGAGGCACCAGGCATCCATTACCAGAGGTTTAACGGTAATCGAAGAAATTCTAGAAGCCTTACGAATTCCAGGAACCAGACGTTCGGAATTTAAACACGTTAAGGAATAATATATATGTATGTACAATATACATACATAAGTCGTCTATGTATAACATACGTATGTATATGTATATGTATATGTACACACTGGGTACGTGCTCGTAATTACGTTGGTTATATTTTTTCGCGTACAAAAGCCATCGAGAGGTAACTTCGGTTCAAGAAAACGAAGCAGAAGAAAGAGAGGAGGAGGCGGACGAAGAAGAGGAGGAATTAGAAGAAGACGAAGAAGAAGAAGAAGAAGAGGAAGAAGAAGAAGAAGAAGAAGAAGTGGAAGGAGAAGAAGTGGAAGGAGAAGAAGATGAAGAAGTCGAGGAAGAGGAAGATGAAGAAGTAGAAGAAGAGGAAGAAGAAGACGAAGAAGAAGAAGAAGACAAAGAGGAGGAGGAGGAGGAGGAGGAGGAGGAGGAGGAGGAAGAAGTGGTTGAATAAGAGGAATAAATAAAGAAGAGAGAAGTGATAGAGTTGGCATTCTTGACCTAGCCATGCGTGACCGAAGGCTGCAGAGCGCGATCGGTCCATGGCGTACTTATGCTACTCGCCCAGATGCTTCGTGCGAACTTGAGACGTGAGATTCCTTATAACCTGACGCTAAGCGGTCGCGGGTCGCGTTGTTCAACAATCAGAATTCGCTCGTTTTCCCCCGCTCGCCTTGCTGCAGGTTCTCGACGAATTCCTCTTTCTCCTCGCTCTTCACCCCACTTCACTTTACTTCACATCACTTCGCGTCACTTCGCTTCGCTTCACTTCACCACACTTCACTTGACTTCACTTAGCCTCCTCTCCTCTCCTCTCCTCTCCTCTTTTCTCTTCCCTTCGGCTCAGCCTCATCTCGACTCTCACGCATCCCGATGTTCGCACAGTATCTCGAGGCATCGTTTTTCGGTGCATATCCACGATGTCTGTCTGCCAACCGGTAAGAAAGAGCTTGTGGTTACATGGCGGCTTGCTCAGGCTGTGCCAATTTCGTCGATCTCTTACTACACCAGGGCCACGTGCAACCGATACCGCTGCTGCATGCAATCCAACTCGACTCTTCACTCTTCAGTATATAAACTGCAGCGTTTCTGCGGTGGACATTGTTTGCCGGTTCACTATGTATGTATGTATGTATGTACATACGTATGTACGTACGTATGCGTACATAGATACACGTTACACACCCACACACACCAGCTGGCCTGAAACTTTGAGGGATGCTTTTTTGCCCATTTCAATATGACCGTTCGTATAAAAAGCTGCACGGCCAGCAACAATTTTCAGCGGCAGTGAAATTTACCTCCATAGTCATAAAATCGACTTACAGATTCATAACCGCAGATTATCGATACACATTGAACTATATAGGTATAACACGGCATATACATAGATATGCTTATTAGCCAGCGTATAAAGATAGATCATAGCGGTGAATGCGCGCGCGGGCATCGGCAGTAGGGAAGTCGGATTCACTTGAACACGCAATGGTAATAACGCGGCGTTAGCTACGTAGCCGATGCAAGAACGTAGAAAATAAGCGGTATCATGGCTAGACTCGGCTATATAGGTATGTGACGTCTTAAGTAACGGCGGAGGTAACTGCAGCTTCGGCGTTCTTCATACTGTTGGTATTCAGTTTTTATGATGGGATTATAACCGTTTGTTGTTCTTCAAACACCATGCTTCTATAACTCCACGCGGATCGTTTAGCAAATCAGGGGTTACGCCACACTCTATAGTCTTGTTAACGTATTCTCCTTGTCACACTATCCGCACCTTTGATACTCGCCAAGTTGTTACGCGTGGTCACTTATTAATTAGCCATGAGTTCTAGTCTTTTTCTTTTCGTTTTTTCCCCTATATAGAAAGATCCGGAGGGGAAAAAAGACATCCGAAACTTCTCTCGCGTAATAATGTGATACTTTTTTTTTTTTAAAGAATTGCTGCGCCGTGAATTCTTAGGTGTCAGTCGAGGCGTTAACTCACTCGACAGTCATTAATCATGCAAGCTAATTCGTATAATTTATTATTCATTTCTGTGTTTCAGGGTGCCAGAATGCGGTGGCTCGGATACGTGGCCACGATCCTGTGGTGGTCAGGCATCGCCAGGTCCCTCAGCACGCTGAATCGAGGTCACAGTCAGTATCAATACAGTAGGCCTTAGATTTTATTAGCCGGATAACGAGTTGTATGTACATACGCGAGTGTACATACATAGTATAAAGATATATATATATATATACACACATATAAGATGGAGAGAATAAATAATAAGAAAAGAAGGAGATAAGAATGAACAAAAAAAAAAAGGAAAGAAAAGAAAAAAAAGAGATAAAATAAGAACGAAAAAAAAAACAACTACAAAATGAGCAACTATAAGGAGAGGTACAAGTCCGCGGAACACGAGTACCGCTTTGATCTCTCCGCTTAATTGGCTTTTGTGACGAGGAACTCGAGCACCGAGCGAAAGCTGTGTGATACCTAGCTAGGACGCATGAGGCAGAATCATAGCTTCATTACAGTGCGGTAGTCGTCGCGTCGCTTAGCTGTGCAGATCTTTAGCTAACACCATAACGTCTAAGTTAGCCAGCCTAATCCCGTCTCGGTTGACCCGGCGCGAACTTAACTAACTCCTTGACTTTAGTTTAGCTAATTGACAACCCCGTGCAACGGTAAAGCAAACTCGCCGGTAACAGAATAACAAGATCAGACATCGAGAGAGATATATATACCTATGTATACCTATATATATACGGAGAAGTGAAGATTTTCGAGACTCTACCTATAATACATATGTATACATATATACCTACTGACCTCACTTTCTATCTCTTTTCAAAATCTTCGTACTCATTATGCAATCCAAGAACTTATAAAACTTGATATATTATAAAATCCAAGTTGCGAAAGGTTCAGAAATAATAATTTTATGGCAAGTTTGTGGGATTAAACGTAAACCGAAACAATGAAAGTCTGGTGTTGTGCGATGGGAGAACGTGCACAGCCGCGCAAGTCACGGTTTAATTAACCTATATACTTACTTGGCTAATAACGCGCTCAATTTTGAAATGTCTCAGCTTCGACTGACGATTACATTTTTCACATACTTTTTTTTCTCGTCTTCTCCTTTTTCTTCTTCTTCTTCTTCTTCTTCTTCTTCTTCTTCTTCTTCTTCTTCTTCTTCTTCTTCTTCTTTCAACATAATAATTTGCCTCTGTTCTACGATGCTCGATATAAACTTTCTCCATATGTCTGTCCCACCGCTTTAAACGAGTACACCGACTGTGCGATAGAATTCGTTAGCAGAAAATTTTCGCAACGCGATACTTGTATGTACGTTCGATTAAATTCCAGACTATCGCCTGGCAAAGCGAAATTTTCACCCAAAACTCAAAGACTCTTTAACCCTCAAAGGAAGCTCTGAAATTTCTCAAGAGAAATATCCTTCACGCTTTATACGAAGGGTCGGGTGTAATAATTAAATACTCGAAGAAAATTAAAAATAGCTTTGATATCCAGAAAATGTCCGCGCCTGTATTTCTTTAGGAACTTCATACTTAACTAATAAATAATTCAATTCAAGTACGTGCATACTTATGTACATACACATACGTATAGCTGCCCCGTCGCTAATTGGGCAAATCATTCTGCGTATGTGATAACTTGTGTAGATGGTTGCATGCGAGAAACATACGTTCAACAAACGTCGGATCAACAACCTTAGTGAGTCACTTTGTTATGTCACTCGGCCGGGATTGATGACTCGTTTGAGCTTCGAAAATGCCCGATTGAACTCGTTAAATGATAAAATATTCCTTATTTAAATACGACTTTCTCTACTGCATTGAATAAATAAAGTTGATTAGAACCTAACGAATTCCAAACAGGCTACAAGATCAGCCCGAAGCCCTGCAAGGGACCCACGGGGACAGGGAGCGAAGAGGGGACATGCATGTTCGTCTGGGAGTGTATAAAATCTGAGGGGACTCACGTGGGCGTTTGCGTCGATACTTTCATGTTCGGAAGCTGTTGTGTTCACAATTCTACAACGAACACCGTGAACGCACCAGGATCGCCGATTAACTTAGCTCCGAGACCGTCCCTGTCGGAGGCATTGTCCGCTGCGCCCACAAGACCAACATCTCTGAGCTCGACACACCCTACTCATCAAAGCCACCCTGCAACATCGTCGTCGAGACCACAAAGCTACGCGAGCACATCGACTGGAAGTGTGTCAAGACCGCAGAGACCGAATTCCCAACGACCAAGGCCCACAATTGGAGGTATGGGTCCTGGCAGACCGGCTCACAAGAGACCCCACTCTAAACCGAACGCGAATCAAGACAACAGACTTGATCCAGCCTCTCAGGGCATTCGACCGATTGGAATGAGGAATCCCTCGCTCAGTAACGGTCTTTCAACAATATCTGGAAGTCTGGTTGTGAGTCAGACCGATGAATCAAAGACAAAGACCCAAATTCCCGAACATTTGATACAGGATAAACCCGCGGGACCTACGGATAAAATCGACAATTCTCATAACACACTTATCGTCAAACTTCCGAGCCGACTTCCCATCCAGACTGTGAGACCGCACAGACCCGGGTACAGTCAGAAGCCATCGACCGCTGAGAGACCTTCTGAATCACGACCGGATGATAGTAAGCCGGAAGAAGCTGACCTAGTCGTGCAAGCAACGATGCATCGACCCAGTGTTGACTCGGTGAGTGAAAACGTAAGTTGAATAACTTGAAATCGTGCCTGTTGTTCCTTTTTTTTTTTTTTTTTTTTTTCTTTTTTCTGCTTCTTCTTTTTTAGGCTTCGAGTCAAAAAGCTCATTAAATGTTTCGTAACTTGTATTTCTTCAGGAGAACGGAGTGGGACTTCAACAGCCCAATCCAAACTTTATCCACACCGAACGTCCACAGTGGGCCACGAGGCCTGCACCATCTCACAAACCATCCACCGATTATTCGAAGCCTTATTTCTCCGTCAAAAACACGACATATCGTCCCGGTTCGGTCGCTGTTCATCAGAGTCATGCCGGTGTCAGACCAAACTTCGTGTCCAAGCCAGACGCAGGCGGAGTACCACTAAAGACCACGAGCACCTCGAGACCGACGTACTACAGTAGTCAAACGACCGGGTAAAATCATTTACTCTTCAAAACGCATCTAGTCGACGGTTTTTCTCCACAATTTGAATGAAGCTTGTTTCCTACTTACCTTTCCACCTACGTTGAGTTACACTGAAAACAATTGATTTGATTGTAGCACAGCCGGATTCACCCAGCAAACGGTTCAGTGGCAAGTCACCACAGAACCAGCTTTCGTCACAAAACAGAAAACCTCCACAGTAAGACCTGCGATCCTGGAGGCGACAAGACCCACAGCTTCTAGTCCGCAGATCTGGTCCGAAAACAGCTGGACACCTCCGAGACCATCGCCCAAACCCCATTGGACGGACAATCCATCCTGGATGGACGATGGACCGGAAAGATTTCCCCCCAAACCTGCCGGACCCACGAGACCCACGAGACCTCACAAACCTCATGAGGTGCGCAAGTTCTGCTACGATTTCTTCAACAGCTTCTTTATCCGATTCGAAGAGAATCAGAATATTACTAGGCATATCCGGTGTTACTCTCGAAAAGTAAATCTAAGGTTTTACGTTTCAGAGTACAGAATACGAGAAGCCAGTGGGTTCGGCTCACTACATCACTACGTCCTACGTCGAAACGTCAACGAGGTCGAAACCCACGAAGAAGACCAGCCCCACGACGACGACGACGACGACGACGACGACGACGACGATAAGCCCCAGTACCAGCACGACGACCAGTAGTACGACTACTTCTACGACGACCACAACGACGACGGAAAGACCCCCTGCAATCTCTTTCTCCTCTTCGCCGCCGACAACGACAACGAAGAAAATTCTGGGCAACGTAATGACAGTTTCCGCATCCTCCGATAACAGGGATACACAGTGCGGAGTCCCGCCACTATTCCCACGACCCGAGACACGAATTGTTGGCGGTAAAGATGCACCTTTTGGTAGATGGCCGTGGCAAGTCTCAGTACGAAGAACTTCCTTCTTCGGTTTCTCCAGCACTCATAGATGCGGAGGTGCTGTTTTAAACGAAAACTGGATTGCCACCGCTGGTCACTGCGTCGACGAGTGAGTGGTAATTAATTAGCAACCCGCCACGTTGAGTCCTTCACAAGGTGTTCACGTGTGTTCGCTTATACATATATACATATATATTACCGCTTAGTCTTTTCACCTGGTAAACAACTTTCCCTATCTTTCAACACATCAGCTAGTCCTAAATTGAAAAAAATTGCTTTCCCTCCCATTAGCCTGTTAACATCTCAAATCCGCATTCGTGTGGGCGAGTACGACTTTTCTTCCGTCCAAGAGCGGCTCCCCTTCGTGGAAAGGGCCGTGGCACGAAAGGTGGTCCACCCAAAGTACAACTTTTTCACTTACGAGTACGATCTCGCCCTTGTGCGCCTTGAAACTTCGCTGACCTTCGCTCCCCATATATCTCCGATCTGTTTACCGGCTACCGACGATCTTCTGATTGGTGAGAACGCGACCGTTACAGGCTGGGGTCGACTTAGCGAGGGTGGAACACTTCCATCTGTTCTCCAGGAGGTACGAGCTGCTCCCTTCTTCAATACGGAACATCCGCGTTAACGAATTGACGAATTAAAAATTATTTTATTTACAGGTTTCTGTACCGATCGTGAGCAACGATAGGTGCAAGTCCATGTTCCTAAGAGCTGGAAGACACGAATTCATACCGGACATCTTTCTCTGCGCTGGCCACGAGGGCGGTGGCCAGGATTCCTGTCAGGTGAGCTTGAATTTGAACCATTTGAATACAGAAAAAAGTGTTGGTCGCCAGAAAATTACCTGGTTATACGAATCTCCAGTTACATTCAAGGTGTGCATAATTCCTACAGGGTGATTCTGGAGGTCCTCTTCAAGTTCGTGGAAAAGATGGTAGATACTTCTTGGCCGGTATTATTTCATGGGGTATTGGATGTGCGGAGGCGAATCTACCCGGCGTTTGTACAAGGATATCGAAATTTGTACCTTGGATTTTGAAAAACGTTACTTAACCGTGGATCGATCGAGTTTAAGGATAACTTACACGGAGGACTTGATTTCTATGATCCCAAATAACGGAGGTATAACTTACAAAATGGACTATGGACCGTCTCGGAGAAGGGGAGACACGACTGAGAGAAACTAATCTTTTGTGCAAGGAAAAATGAAAGATGGAAACCAAAAATAAATAAATAAATAAATAAATAAATAAAAAACTCGAAAAACGGGAGAAACGGAAGAGAAAAGATAAAAGTTCGACCTCGCGTGACGACGCCGAAAACTCGCCACAATCCCCTAATTTATTAGATTAACGGCGCGCTGATTTCGGCCGGATAATAAGACGGCTGACAATGAGATAACGGAAGTGGAATGGGCGAAACTTTGATACGTATTAATGTACGAAATGTATCTGTATAAATGAATATATCCACAGAATGACGTACTCGTGTCCGTAACACGATGAAGAAAAAAGAACAAAATAAAAAAAAGAAAATGAAAAAAATTACTTAGTAATTAGTAATAAACGATATATATATATATATATATATATATATATATATATATATATATATACAATATATATATATATATATATATATATATATATATATATATATATATATATATATATATATATATATATATATATATATATATATATATATATATATATATATATATATATATATATATATATATATATATATATATATATATATATATATATATATATATATATATATATATATATATATATATATATATATATATATATATATATATATATATATATATATATATATATATATATATATATATATATATATATATATATATATATATATATATATATATATATATATATATATATATATATATATATATATATATATATATATACACTATAACTGATATAATACGTACTGAAAAATAATTACCGTAACGAGGCGACTGTTTTATTATATATGATCAAGAAAGAAACGTTCACGAACGAAAAGTTTATATAGATGATATTATAAGTATATATTTATACATATATATATATACCTATATATATATATATATATATTTTTGTATAGTGATAATCGGTGTTAAAACTGTCAAGTTTTAGATGCTACGACTTGTTTCTTGCCTCGGAATAATAATGATATAGTTGAAATAAACGTGAATAAAATCGGGTCGTACCACGTAGTATATACATTAGGAATAATATCATTCTCATATCTATTATACCTTCTATATTATAATTATTATACAGGTTATTTTTCAAACTTTGTTCTTTTCTTCTTTTTCCAATATACACAAATTTTTGTACAAAGCACATACGGTATACATGTATACCTATAATATACTTTATTATAAAATCACTATCGATATAATTATTATATAGTCACAGGTAAATATATATTTAATAATTATAACAATATATATATATATATATATATATATATATATATATATATATATATATATATATATATATATATATATATATATATATATATATAGTATATAATTGTTTATAGAACATAAATTTATTATTTATAAGCTGTGTCAAATAAATATCGTTCTATTCTTACTGTATACTCGCTGTTATAAATATACTTTAATTATAAAAATTCTATCCTCAATTTTTCTCCCTCAGGGCTGAAGTTAAAAATTACATTGCAAATTCGTCTGAGACCGAAAAAGACGAGTCATTTTATATTTTGGATTTTCAAAATCCTAAAAGACGATCACAATCGCTAATTAATCAACAAATTTTACAATCGGTATGAAGTATCCAGGATGTGTCTTATATCAAAGGTCCAAAATGAGCGTACTAGCCTATCAAGAGACTCGGTAGAGTCTCGCGCCAAGTACATTAAAAAGAATGTTTAACGCACGTAGCTATATGCAAAATGCAGGTTTTTGGGCTGATTGAACTACGGGAGGCTAATTATGGATCAAACGTAACTTTCACACTATGCATGGCCCGAGTTCTATAAATTCAAATTTCACGAGATCCTACGTTTGATTTTCCCAAAAATGATGTTCTTATACCGACTGAGGGTGGACCTTTGATAAGACTCACCATGTATAAAACAGCTGTCGGAGCGTAGGGTATCATCTATCTTTTTATTTCCTCACATGCATATATATATTTCAAGGGTTACAGCGACTATAAAAGAGACCACCGGTGTCCTGGTGATTCGTTTCCTCGCCCTCCTCCGGTGCCGAGTGGTAAAACATTGAGACGCGATGATGAATTATTGATAAAAGCGTATTTCATATATATATATATATATATATATATATATATATATATATATATATATATATATATATATATATATATATATATATATATATATATATATATATATATATATTAGGGTGCTTCGTTTTACGCGAGTTTTTTTTTTTTTTTTAGTCCATTCACGGAATAATGTTCCAAATATATAAAAACAAATTCTCACCAAATATGAGCTCTTAATTTTAATTCTAAGAACTCGCGAAATGAATTTGAAATTTTCCCATTTGATTAACACGTGAATTTTAATATTTTTTTTCAATTATCTATAGCTTCGTGGCATTTCATGATATTTAATCGGCAATAGGTGGAAATGACAGAGGAACTTTTTCTCTTTAAAAGTGTACGTAGCCAATTTATGTTTTGTAACCATTAAAAAGTACTAAAATCTCGGATACAACAGCGATTTTTCAAATTGTCAAATGCTTAACTGGATTTATTTCGAAAACTACTAGCTCTACGGTTATGGCTTACGTGACTTTTTTGTAGTAAATTGAATTTCCTATAAAAAAGTCCCATACAATTTTGTTGTAAAGTTAGTGGTTTACGAGAAAAATTTAAAAAACCATGAAATTTGAGAGAAAATTGGCTTCAAGATGTTTTACCGGACGAGGCCGGTTACAAAACATAAATTGGCTACACACACTTTTGAAGAGGAAAGATTCCTCTGTCATTTCCACCTATTGTCGATTAAATGTCATGAAATGCTGCGAAGCTGTAGATAATTGAAAAAAAAAAAAATTGAAATTCACGTGTTAATCAAATGGGAAAATTTCAAATTCATTTCGCGAGTTCTTAGGATTAAAATTAAGAGCTCATATTTGGTGAGAATTGAACATTATTCTGTGAATGGACCAAAAAAAAACAAAACTCGTCTAAAACGAAGCACCCTAATATATATATATATATATATACACACATAGGTATATATATATAGCCTAGATTTAAAGTATTCTAGAATTCAAAGGATTCTCAATGCGGCCAGCGATCAAGGACACCCCGGTTTCCGCGTCGATGATGAAAAAGAGGAATGGATGTTCCGCGACGAAACTGACTGGTCCAGCGCGCTCGAAAAGGCCATTTCCTGAAAAGTAATTCGTCAAGGAGTCAACGCTCGGTATCCGTCTTCGGCGTATAGAGAAGTTTCTCTATATACCTTAAAGGACAAAAACTAGCAGCAACTCGCCTGAGAGTGGACCGAGAAACGAGTCCGATAATAAGACCAGGTATAAAGAAGAGGTAATAGAATTGGTCCATTGGATCTAGCTAATTAATGGAAATAGAGCGATGGATTGAAGCAATCGTTGAGTTTTACTGCAAAGTCGATGTGAATTAATTCTTTCAACCGTAATTAAATAAGCAATTGAAATAAACGAGAGATTAATCAAGGGCAATGGATGATAGGAGGTTATTGAATCAGTACCGATCACAGTGAGGGTGGGAATGTGGGATAAAGGTATACGTATGTATGTATGTATGTACGCAGGATATAGGATATAATACGAGTTATGCCTGTTATACCTGTAAAAAAAACGTTTGTCTAGAGTTAGAGATCGTTAATTCCACTCGATGGTATAATGTTTTGCTCAGGACAGGATATCAGCTATTAAACTTGGCAAGCTTTACAACAATAGTGGGAATATATTTAATCACAGGTATTATATACTATAGTCTGTCGGAAATCACGCAATTTTTAAAGTAAACCGTTTACACAACGAAATGACGGAGCTTTTGTTTCGCGAAAACGAACGAAAACGAAAAAATCCGAGCAGTACCTACGGTAGAACCTGCGGCTGTATAGTGACACAACAAAATTTCTGACACAAAATGTAAACGGCCTCGGTGTCACAGTGACATTGGACTTTTTTTTCTTCTTATATCCATATCGTCAACTTCAATTAGCTTCTGGATTTAGACGATCACAGCACGTCCGAAATGTTTATCGTCATGGGTATAATGGATGTGAAACGAATTTCATGTTGGATAAAAAGAAATTCTCTCGTCAACTCTGAAGCGTAATGCGTGACTGGGCTATTTTTAATTATTTATTTTCATTCCAGTTACTTTTTATTTTCTTTTACCTCTTTGAAACGCCACTGAGAGTTTGGCTGATTGGGAAAGAGCTCTTTTGAGGGAAACTGATCACGTGAGATATATGGATGGGATCGGAAAACCGTCACCAGCTTATTTTAACGCGATTAGCCCTCGCATGCCCCACTGAGGTCTGAGAAGCCCGAACAAAAAACGTAAAATCAAAATTTCGTCGCTCTTCTCAAGAGGAAATATTTTTTAAACGAGTATATCTCAGAAGTTCTCAACTTTTACGATTCGGTCAATGCATAGACAGAATTCTCGACTAATTGGCTATCGACTAAAACAAAAAGGCATCGGAATACGACTATTTATCTCGGAGTTATGAAATGATTGAAAATCTGAATGGGGTCCCATAAGCCCGAGTGTGGCAAGTATGTCCAAAAAAAAATAAGTGTGGCATGCTTGGGTTAACAGGACAGAAGTTAGATTCGTGCAATGGAAGAAACGACGAGTGATCGTATTTACAGAGCCTAGTAAAATAGAACCTGGATTAAAGGATTGATAAGAATTCCGCCAGCTTGGAAGCCATGCATCGTAGCGTTCGGTTCGAAATGCCCGCAGACGTGGCTCAGGGGTTGGAAGATAACGTGGAGGCGATAGTTCGGCTTGATAATAATTCCACTCACTCGAGTGAGTCCGATCCGGCTTCATGTAATTCCGTATGTTGACACCGATGCTCTGCTGCACATCCCGCGCGTAAACACCCTCGTCTTCTGTCATCGGAGATAAATCAGCATCTCTCGGCTCGAATACGTCCCTGATCCCGAGCTGCAAACAAACGAAAATTCTAAATACGTTGCGGGGGTTGTTTCAATTACAATGACAGCCAATTACTCCAACTATATTCCAAGGCAGTCCAATGTTGCACGGGCGTGCGTCGTTCCAGAAGGGTCCGAATAATTTCTTTGTCCGTAGCTATGGAAGGCAACTCTTATCTAGTTATAGATACTCTTATATAGTTATTGTATAATTAGGCTATGTTGATATTGCCGATTCTGAACTCGTCGAGAATAAATCTTGTTTCAACGAAATTGAGGATAACCAATTGTGATATAGAAGTCAAGCTTCCAGCTTAAGTACGAATTGAGGTGTTATTCTCTCGGTTAAGATATAAAGGTTTACCCCATACCAAGCGTTTAGCATCTAAATTGCCACGGCAATTTTCGAAAATTGAGTATAATGGACGGGATGTTCGTTGGCGAGGACGGATCACTTAAATTTAAGTAATTCGGCGTGGACACCGTGTCAGGGTCATGGGTCGCGGCGCGTGACAATTTGAGGAGAATCTTATCTTCACCTTGGCTACGCGAGTTATGTGATGACTCAAGTATTGCTAAACTCGGACAACGCAGATTTGTCGCTAATTGTCTTAATGTTTCGCCAAAAATTATCGCGCAATTAATACGTCCATCGATCATCGGACCAGACTTACCCGCTGCAAGAAGGGCGTCAGGGTGACAAATCCCTTGAGCATGAATGACGGTATCACTGCCCTGACCCAGGCGGGCTGTAACTCTTTCCTTAACTCTCTGAGGCCGACGTTACCAAGTTCTCTGGCCAATCGACGAGTGCCGTCCCTGTCCGTGGGCAGTAGTAGAAGAATGTTGTATCTTGGATCCTAGAAACGAAGATGGCATATCGTGGGAACGCGGTAATTCAAGCGACTCACAGTCATGTAAAAAACAGGATGTAGATAATTTATAAACTAACGTCCAGAGGAAATTCCAATGCTAAGGCCTGTAGGGTGGGCAGAAACGCGAATGGTAGGACCACGGTGTAGGTCGCTGCGGAAACTACTTGAGCAACTTCTCCGTTTACCAGAAACGTTAGCTCCGACGAATCTCGAGAACCTTCGCCTGTTTTTGGGGAGTGAACTCGCCATCCTCCCACCGTACGAGTCCAAGAAGTTTCCTCTGTGGAAGAAACGGACAAAATAGTAGGACTTTCAATTTTCATTTTGCCACTCGACGTGAACGTACCTGGGAATCCGTGGAAATCAGGGTAGACGGGGAAGCTTGGAAAGTCCGGAACGTTGAAGAAATATCCCCTAGGACTTCGTGTACCGCGGTTTTTGGTCTCACCCTCGATTGTAGCCTCTTCGCCGGTGTTTAATTTCCTAAAATCCTCAATATTCTCGTCACTTTGGTTCTTCTGCAGACTTGTCTGCTGTGTTGTACTATCGCCAGCATTCTGTCCAGTGAAGGAATATTCCACTACTCCGTTGATCCAAACGACTCCGCTTTCTTTCGAATTGGACAAATCCGATTTTGCCGTTACCTCGACTTCCGACTTCGCAGATCTTGCGTCCAACAATGTCCTGATGACAGGATCTCTGATCCCAATTCTCCTAACCCTCCGACGAACAGATGAAGATATCGTTGTGTCTTCGGCATTCATGTTTTTATCTTCAATCGAAAGGAGATTCTCTGACTCTGAATCAGTCTCGTTTACGTTCGGTATCGTCTCTACCGCGTTAATCTCATCCACAGTTGTCGTATCTATAGGAATCGCGGTCGATTCATAGACGATTTCATTTATAGGGGTTCCTTCGGGCTCCGAAGCTGAGCTTCCCTCCGCACTCGTCGTTGTTAATTCCTCCAGACTTTCTTCAGGATTCAAAGACGATGTTTCCACCTCTGATATATCTTCGGATGTATCCACCACCTCAACGTTGGATTCTTCCTCATCAAGAGTTGTCACCGTTGTGCTCTCTGTCGTGGAGATGTCGCTTGATTCGGAGACCATTGATGTCGTGGTCCCAGGAGAAACAGGCCCTTCCGCCTGTAAAGTCGTTGATTCCAGCTTCGTCGTCTCCGTCATTTCCTCCATACTGGCCAAAGTAGTACTCATCATTTCTGGTTCCTTCGCAACCGTACTGGGAGCATCAATCATGGCGAGCATCGTTGTTGGCTGAGTGGAAGAGAGAGATTCCGTACTTTCGGCGACTGTGGGTATTGCTGAAGAGTCCTCTGTCGGTCCCGTTGATACTTCTGGAACCGTTGTAGGAGATTCTGTCGTTGTGAGGACCGTTGTGGAGCTAGAAACTGTAGTCGATTGCGCGGTGGAGATCTCCATGGTCGAAGATAGCTCTTCGATGAATTCAACGGTGCTGGTTGTCGTTGTGGTAGGATCAGAAATTTCTTGGGTACCCATAGTCACCACGCCATCGTCGTCGCGTTTCAACGTCGTTGTTTCATCGGGGCTTGTGTCAGGCGTTGTTACTTCTTTCATAGTACTCGTACTTGAAGCTTCTGAAGCGTCTTCTTCGGGGACCGGGGTAGTCGTCGTAACGTCATCGCCGATCTTCGAGGTAACTATAGATGTCGTTTCCTCGGTAGAAGTCATTGAGGTAACAGGAGACTCTGATGCCTCCGAACTAGTGGGACTTGATGTAGTTTCAGCTGAATCTACCGGTGTGGTCGGAACTTCAGAAATAGTTTCTGGAATCGACGTCGTAGAGTCTGTCGCGTTTGCTCCGTCATCGCTGGATGGAAAATCAAAGCCAAGGAATTTTAGAATGTCCTCATACTCTGGCCTCAGCTTTGTGTTTTCTCTGTTCAGCGTCAGTCCACCCAGAAAACCGTCCGGACTGAGGTAGCTCTGTGCGGATAAATCGAATATCATGAAGGCGTGTCAAGGTGTGATGACGAGTTTTCTTCAGAAGTAGAAACAAGTAAAATAAACATTTCCTTTCTCCTACAAAATCGCCCGAGGGATGATTGGAAAGACATCCCGCATACGCGGGAAGACGCACATCGTTCCCGCGTCAATATTTCAATTTTCTCTATGTAAATAGAAATTGAGAGGGTGACGCGATATCGAACGGCTTCCCTCGGATTGTCTGCAGGTTTGTTTCAATCTACAGACTATTCATGAAATATGTTACACACTGGCCTCACCCTCAGTCTCCTGTGAATGTCCCGGAGGCCGATTCTCGTTATGTCTCTGTCCCTGGGAAGTCCCAGTGCATGGGCGATTTGCTCGTTTCCAGTACCTGCCGAACCCTCGTATAGGGCTGCCAAAACGAAGCCAATTCCTGTCGGTGAAAAGGCAACGTTTCCGTTATCTCTTGACTCCCCGTATTCCTGTAGGATCCGGACCCCCAGTTCGTTGATCACGTCTGTCACAGCGTCGACGGGACGCTGAAACGAAGGAGCTTGAGGGGATGGGGGTTCGAGCCAGGAGCCGCCGTATCCTTCGGCTGAAGTCGAGACGGCTGAAAGAAATTGAAAGTAGGAATTATAGTTGAAAGATTTTTCGTTCGAATAACCAAATCGATAATGTTTATGTGATTTGTAATTATCGTCAATGTTCGTTAGGCGATATTAAAATTTGACGATAAAATTAATGAGAATACGCTTTTAATAGGCTCAGAGTTTATTGGATAGTAAATATCTGACGTTATGACTCGAGTGAACAAAATCCTTGATGTTAATCGATGATAATTATGGTGAATCGTTGTGAATGCAGATACTTTCAAAGACGCTTGTAGAATTATGAGCTCTTCAATTTCTCTGTCAAATTTCCAAACTTATTGAATATATTTATTCAACTTTAGGTCTATATGAGAGATCTGCGGGTGATATTGATAATCGATGCCAATATACTATGTAGCGATAGTTTTCCTGGAATTAGTGTAATTAAATAGTGAACTTGATCTTGATCGTATGAACGTACTGTAAAGAAATGCCAGCCATAATATCCTCATGTTTAGAACTCGTTTTTAAAACTTGTTTCGTAATACCGCACGTATAGGTGTAGGTACGCAAGTGTCACTCGTAAACGAACTGACTAACGAACGAACGAACGAACGGTTAAACGCGTTTACAAGAATATACACGCATCGCGTTTTCAATTTGGATGTCGACTGCAACCGAGAGACCGAGAGCCAGAACCAGACTACTGCTGGCTCGTCGGTTACTCGATCAGTATATAACAGGCATACTATCTACCTGACTCCTATACCTAGTGGTCGCCGTGTTGTTCGCCAACACGGAGGGACGTTAGGCCCCTCGTTGGACCCTGGGGCTTGCATGAGGCAGAAATTGCCAAAGGAGGGGGAGAAAAGAAGGTAACGGGGGGCAAAGGAGACGTAAGAGGAGAGGAGAGGAAATTTTTTTCAGAGGCAAGGTCGTCAGGTAAATAACCCCGCAGCATCGTCTCTCGTCTTAATTTCCCCCTCCTCTCTCCGCCGTCCACGTAATTATTTTCCACAAAATTTTACTCGAATCTACCAAAAACGATCGAGGTCGGATTCATACGGCTGTCACATACGAGTATATCGAACCGCGTAGGCGATACAGGTAGGCAACAGCGTGGTTATAAAGGTGCCTCAATGAATTCATAAGAAATAGAAAAGAAAAATAAATAAATAAATAAATGAATGAATAGAAAAAAAAAAAAACGAAAAAAAAAAACAAGACGTCGAGCGGGACTTCGCACGGTGGAGGTATAAATTCATGTAAGAATTACTTAATTCGCACGATAGTTGCCTTGTTGGCTGGTT
Organism: Macrophya annulata; assembly: GCA_963924015.1. Classification (NCBI taxonomy): domain Eukaryota; kingdom Metazoa; phylum Arthropoda; class Insecta; order Hymenoptera; family Tenthredinidae; genus Macrophya; species Macrophya annulata. The sequence continues at coordinate 26,771,753 of OZ001261.1, forward strand.
ATAGTTATAGCAGTTCTCGTATTCAGCTCGGCGTATCGAATGAAGAGCAGGATATTCACTTGTTAAAATCCATGGCTGAATTAATCAGTCCGACAAATGCAGAACTCGTCTGCCCCTTTCCAATAAGTATACATACAAATACGATGCAGAGTATGTATACACGTAGACATATTTATTTACAGTTAAAAGTTCGTTAATGGAACTGCGAGAACAGGTACGAATCTCGGTTTTTAGCTGTCTACAACTTTAAAAGTATAGAATAATGGAAGTAATTTCATAACGCACTCGGGGCGTCCGTAATACTATGTACGTATAGGTATAATGTATACATATACGTATATTACTCTAGCGTATATATGTGACAATATATATCTATTCTATGTATATAATATAAGGACAATTAATTACCTACGTATATGTAATGCATTTGAAATTGTGGGTAGAAACGTAGCAGTGAGATTAATGATTATAATTATTATAGTTGCAGAAGAGAGACGGAGGGAAGGGATCGTGTGAAACTGTACGATTTTTTCGACGGTTCATACACACAGGTATACGTATACACGTAATACTTCAGATAATATTACAGTTTTATATAGGTATATCTATATGTATGTATATATACCTATAATACATTTATTAAATATATATATATATATATATATATATATATATATATATATATATATATATATATATATATATATATATATATATATATATTTATACATATGTGTGTGTGTGTGTGTGTATATCTTTGGTAACTGCGTGTATATGTCACCGTTAGAAACAGCTCGATCAGCTGCATACCTGGTATACGGTACACCTATACCAAGTTTATACCATCTAACTGTTGAGATTGTCGGATTAATCTCGGAATTGAAACTTGATGTAGGTATAGGCGTTTCAAACTAGAATATGCGAGGTAGTTACAATAAACAATAAACAATAATTCAATATTCTATTCATTTCTGGCAAGAAATATCGTCTTTGCATTTTCTCATATCGTTGAACTGCTGTTAATTGTGAAAAAAAGAAGAAAAAAATTAAAACTTTGAGGGATTAGTTGTAATGAATATATCACAATATTGTAGCTATAAATTTAGTAACCAGCTATTCTTCGATATAGTTTATTATTATGTGAATTCAACACATAAACAGTTTACAGTGTGAGTTTCACGTAATTCAATTTAGAGCCTATTTATAACTTGATTATTTCGACTTTGTGACTAATTTTATTTCATCTATCCATTAATCCCCCCCCCCCCCCCCCCCCCTTCCCTGCCGCGCCGTTCTCTCTCTCTCTCTCTCTCTCTCTCTCTCTCTCTCTTTCTCTCTCTTTCGTAGTGCGTAGACAGTGATTAGTAATTTTCACGGTTACTCGGTTATGCCTACAGTTGCGGTTACGCAAACTTGAGAGTCAAAAGATACTTGACTTACAGCTAACTTTGATACGCATGTACCTATAATCATAAGGAAAAAAAAACCCTAGTGGAATTAAAATATTATACATTTATTCATTTCCACTATAAAATTCACATTCCTAAGACTTGCGTGAAACTATACAATATAGGTATATATAAAGCTTTCTCCATGTAATGTAACTGTAACTCGCATTAGCTGCTAGTTGCTACTATTATACCTATAGGTATATTATACCTGTATAATTATATCTATAGTCCACTTCTGGGATAGGGGTTATAGGTGTTCCTCATATCCAAAATCTTTTTAATCCCCAAATATCTTTTGACTCTGAAACCGCACCATAACACACCACCAAAAATGGAGAGTATCAGACCATTGTAATAACTATCGCAAAGAGACTCCGGGCAAAGCTGTACGTACCTACAATAGGAGCCCAATATTGTATCCCAGGCCTCAAAATATACTTTGTACAATATACATTAGGGTGGTCTCAATTTTGGGAATTTCTGAACTTATTCCCACGACGGTTTTAAATCCGTGCCAAATAAATAAAAAAATTTTCCGGTCAAATTTGAGCTTGATATTTTAATTTTAACTTGCCCCCCCCCCCCCCCCCCCCCATATTTGTTCCAAATTTCAAGTATTTACATTAATCCTTATTAGGTCAAAAAAATGTTCAAATAATTGACCGTATAAAATACACATATTTTTCTATTTAAAACTTTGATTGCCGGAGGGGGGGGGGGGGGGGGGGGGGGGGGGGGGGGCTAAGTTAAAATTAAAATATCGAGTTCAAGTTTGGCAAGATTTTTTTTTCATTTATTTAGAACTGATTTAGGACCATATCGTGGCGAGAAATTAGGAAATTCCCAAAATAAGGACTACCCTAATATACATATAGGTATATGTATAGATATAAAATATATACCTAGGTATATAGGTATGTATGTATTATTTGTACCGAGTTGAATGTATATAATACACGTTCTTCTTGTTTATTTTTTCCTTCTCTTTTCTCTCTTCTTATTTCGTAATCATGGAACAGGCAAATACAAATATTAAAGACAGAATAAATATTTGTTTTTATTTTCATTTTTTTGGGGAATTATACCAATCTTCAGTGTACACGGCAAGTATGCAATATTATCCACGCATGGGAGGTTCCTCATTTATGAAATCTCCACACATACTACAAACTGTACGAATCTATCCATGTATATCATAAGTGTCGTTGCGATCGTATACTTTGGTGCGTTTTAAGTGCGGGGGTACACAATTTTAGAACTAAGTATACATGTAAATGCCATAAATTATCTTCTTCCTTTTTCTCTTCGAATCGTTGCCTGTAATCTGTAAAAAAAAAGACGGCAATTATTTATTTCAAAGTTATCATCGTGAGGATACTCCGCGTCCTTCCATAATGGTAACTGCCTCTGACGGTCGGAGAATCATTACATCCGTTACGTAATTCAACAACTTTTACCTCGGCGCTTCGTATTCGTATTCTTGCTAAATAAGTCGCAATTAGAAAACAATAGTCTAACAATTTCGTTCGGTAAATTCCTGCAATTATCGCATCGACTTAATTATCGGCGCAAAGTGACTAACCAAACCAAACGTAAAAAGTTGCAAGTAAATACAATATAAATATCCTAAGAAGAAGATTCATAGCAAACCGAAGAATCGGCGGAACAATTCATGACGTGATGCATTTAATTCTGAAAATAACTGGAAATTCGTAAAAGTATTGATCATCCCTATTCAATTGTCGTTGTTCCACTTCGCTTACCGCTTCCTCTATCCTCATGTTACGAAAGGGCGAACTAGTTTCCTCTCCAGAATGGTCTTCCGTTTTACCCAGAAGAACTCGCAGCCGAGCATCAATATTGCAATTATAAATCCTGTAACGGAAATCCTGATGAAGTTACACGAACACTCTACAATAAGCCTTCGCAAAGTTATAGAAACGAGCTGGATAATACCGATTTAATAACTGCTTTCGATACCGGATACGCATTCGGGACGTAGCTAATTGTTGCATAGCTCAATTCGCGGGGGCCGCAAGGCCAAAATAATATAATGCCACTGTACGCATACATATAATACCTATAGTAATATATGTAATGCGATAATATCGCATAAGGCACACCGTGTCACTGCACTTTTGGTGTTGTGTAATGATTGTTGGCTCACCTATGAAGAGAACGAAGAAGCTACCCTGCATGTCGTCCATGTTTACTTTGTGATTATTCGTCTCCTGACTCATGCCAGGTCCTTCCCAGCACTTGTCTCTTATCGGCATTCTCTCGGCTGTCCACTTATGGATCAGACCAGCTTGGTGCATTCTCTTCAGCCTGCGGAACCGCGTGTGACATTGCAATAGACGCGATGAAAATAAGTATTGCGCGGGTCGAAGTCCGCTGAGGTGAGGTTAAAGCGGGGGATTAATGCTCGGATTTTAACTTTATACATGTGTTAGGAACTGCAATGCGGGAATAGAATAGAAAGGGAAATGGACGGCGGTGATTCTCGAGTGGAGAGAATCAACGCTGCTTGACTGACAATATAAACAATTGACCGAGTCGGGAGACATGATGTTGGGCGTGCGGGAATAGAGACAACTCATACTTGTACCCTTATAGTCAGCTCTATTTAGTCCCACAATTAGAAGAAAATTCAGGTATCTATACCCAAATACGGTGCTCAAAAACGAAGAGACTTACTCGAGATTAATTATTGAAAGATACGGACTACCAGGCGCGACGATCATGGCGATCGGTTCCTGCAGAAACTCCTCTACGCTAAGAGAGAAGTCGCATCTTCCGGTAGCAAGGAGTTCTCGTCTCATTAGAAACCTGAGGGACGTTCGCCAGTCCACCAGGATGTGTTTGCCGTCTTTAACGCGAGTTATTGAGTCCGTGTCGTTGGTTGCGTTGTATCTCTCCGCTCCGGAGAAGAATCTTTGAAACTTTGGCTCATCCGATGAGCCCAGTATCTCTACTAGGTAACTTCCGTTTGGTAGGGTCCAGGTCAGCTCGTGTTGCCTCGCCAAGACGTCGTCGATTGACGAAACGGAGGCGTCGATCCTCGGAAAAGTTAAGAAAGCAACTAAATTACCGCTGTAAGTTGCGACTATTACCACTACCACAAGCCACCAGGTTCCGACAATCAATCTGCCACTGTCAGCACGCGGCAAGTGCATCCCACCTAAAATTTCGACTCATCAATTGAGGAGCCCCAGATTTTGGGCATGATTTTTGAACAGGAATTCGCACCTTGCTGTAGCAGAGCCCCGTAAACGTACCACATGCAGTCCCAGGGTGAATTTAGACCCGGTGATAACGGCATGTTTGCGTAAAATGGACTCCAGTTGTGCACCATGTACAGTATCACTCCCATTATCATTACCGCTGCTGCCAGACATCCCCAGGTCTAATTTAAATAATTTATATATATATTATATATTTCAAAGAAAGAGAATTATGGTAGGTATGAGTTCTTTCATGAGAAAATCCCCCCAACGTTCTGTTTTTTACGATTCTCAAAGTCCAGAAGAGACCCTCAGAAAATATCGCCTTGGTTTGACCTTGAAAGCCTTCTCCGGATAAAAAATGGAAAAAAAAAAAAAAAAATAAAAAAATACATCCGATCCATTGGGCCTTTCGAATAAAGAAACCTTTGTTAGAAACATCTTGTTCGCAGTCCTCAGTTTTCGAGTGATTCGCAATTGTCAAGTTAAATGCCCCACCCTGTGTAGGTGCAACCTCATAGGTGTCAGATTCCAACTTGCTAAGCTATACATACATATACATACATACATACATACATACATACATACATACACACATACTCTCCGCTATGAAAATAATTGTCACTCTTTTTGATTCAACGCAATTTCTCGCAGTGAATAAATTCTTACACTCTGAATTCTAATGATATTGGATTAAACAGTGACCCACAGACCTCCTTCGTGTACGGAGACATGAAGAGCAGTGCTCTGGAGAGATGTCTGGGCCTGGAGGCAAGTAGACTGTAAGTCTGAATCGAAACTGGTCGGGTAAAATTGACCACGTGTTTCTTTTCTTCCATAACTGTGAAGGCGCATGCTGCGATCAGGACCTTTTTTGATCGTACAAGCTCGATCACAGTATCGGGAATGATGTTAGTGACGGATGACAGTTCATCATTCGTTGCCTGCGAGTGAGATTAATTTTTATCACGGACGGGTGCGGTTATTTAGAAATAAACTCACGCAAATGTTCATTTAATTGTACATCATACCTATAATATTGCTGCAGGGTAATCTTACCGTTCCTGCAGCACCAGTACCTGCTTCGTTATAAGTTCGTGGTCCAAACCTAAGCTTTGAAGGAAAGAATGGAATTAATGAACAGCAGATTTACCTTTCGGGCAAAGGAATCGCTCAGTGACTTATCCCTTTCATTGTCCTCCGATGCTATGAGAACGGAATAGGTGAAATTCAGACGAAGACTGAGCTGTTTCAAAATGTCAAAAATCAGCCCGTCAAACATATCTAAGCCAGTTTTATTCCGATTGATTATTTGCCACGGAGGATTCTGTAAGAGAATGACAATGATCTCACGATTATCACCCAATCTCCAGCTTATCCTGCATTGATCAATATTCTTTACTCACATGGGAGGTGACCACAGGGAGTGTTCTTCCCCTGAAGCCATGTGCGACGTGGGGAAATATCGCGTCGGTAAGAACGGCCCCAGGACGAGGGGACCAGATCCCTGTTGTTATGAAATGGCCAGTTCCGTCGTAATTATTATTGCCGGTTTTGTTTCTTTCGATAAAAGACTCGCCCCATGTTATTGCGGATGTGACTGTCCAGGATACACATTCGTCACAGTTTCCCCTGGACCCGGCCCCGGACTCTCCGGCAAAGAGTTCTCTCTAGAAGCGAAGTTGGAATTTAGAAATCGGCGGATTCAAGATAAGGTAAAACCAACCTCCATTGCATCGAGAACCGTTCGGCGACGTTCCCTTTTTGTAAATCTTATCGCCTCGAACTCTTCTTCGGTAACATGCTTCGATAACTCGATTTCCTTAGCCAGTGAATCTTCCAGGGCGACTGCCAATGCTCTGGTCAAATCGCGCACGTGACAAGTCAGTCCAGTCTGCAGGAAAAAGTTATTTTTTTCCTGATTGCAGTTTTTTTTTTTTTTTTTTTTTTAATGTGAAAATAAACGGTGATTGACTCACATGGCACGTGCCATCCATAGTCGTCGTGTTGTGAAGAATTGCAATGTTTTCACCTTCTCCTAGGATTTCTTTCAAAGTGGTTACGTTTTGGTCTTGAGACGTCGTATCACTGACTAAATACAGCCATTGGTTTCCGGGATGAACCATATTCAGTGATTTAGCCTTCAGAATTGAGTGCAAGCGGTTTTGAAAATTGCGGAAATTATCATTCAATTGTTCGAATAGGAAATTCTGCTATACACTATCAAATTACATCGAATTATGATTTTTAATTGTGTCGCATACCACTTCCATGATCAGGCCGACCATGTCGATCGTGACTATAACGAGGAAGCAACTGCCGAGCTTTTCGACGGGGAAATTGGAAAGGATTTTTAATATTTCAAATCGTTTTGCCCGATCGGATGCTGCTGGTTTTATTGTGAATACAGATCTTGACGCTGGGGTCAGTCCTGAATCCGGTAATTCGGTTGACAAAGCAATTAAAACTCTGCTGATCGTGTCTCTCCCTGTGAACATAATATTCCTACCGTACAACGTGAAATCCGTTTGTTATATCAGAATATTAAACGGATATGTGGCAATTCGCATTGTCGGTTGTTATCGAGCGTAACCCAGTGGTTTCCTTTCTTTTTCTTCCTTCAACAGCGATAAGGATATACGCATATAACGGGAAATTTCAAGCAACATTTGCAATCATATCAGCCACACGCACAGTAATTTTTACTCGTTTAATATAGTATGTATATATATATATATATTATTATTATTATTATTATTATTATTATTATTATTATTATTATTATCATCATACCGAAGGTCGCGTCGTGGAGAACGTTTATTTTACTCCATGAAAGGGCTGTTCTCGTTCGAAGATCCAAAAGTAATTGTGGTAATTCTTCACCGGGATACAACAGAGGTATGCTTATACCTTCGTGGTCCGGTAGTCGAGGACAATCTGAATCTTCAAATTAAAATTCAGAGCTTTGTCTCGCATTGATCTAATAATTTTATAACTATGTTATACAAACCTGCGGATTATATGCAGTTATATTCTTACCTGTAACCGCTACGTGTACGAGATCTTCTCTTTTTGACTTGTGAAATAGTTGCCAAGTTTCATAGCATGTTGTGATTGATAGTAATATAGTGTAATCTAATTGAAAATAAAAGGGGAATAGGTACACGTTGGTTTCTAATCGAACATAACTGTATTGCAGAATATTATATATACGCATGTATATGACATATTCCGTTCGTACGAACCTCGGCGCAAGTTGACCTTTGTGTCCCTAAAAATATGGGCCTCGATTCTGCCAAATCGCATATTTTCGTCAACAGTTTTAGTAATGACTTGAAATATTTCCATCAACGATGTTTCGTGGACTGTTTTATCCTTGTATATATGATCGTCAAGTACGATAGCTAAGAGAAATACGCGTGATTGATTTAATCACGACCACTTTACATGTGAATTTACATTCGAAAACGTACCCATTGTCGCGTTGGCTGTTATCAATGACGGAAAGTCACTGCAACGAATAGTAGGAGTTGTCACAACTAGTAATAGAAGGAACGTTCTAAGCATATCGACGAAATGCAAACTAAAGAAGAAATTCGAATTCCCGGGCGGCATAACTTTGATCCGGTTTTTTAATATTAACTTGTCTTCGTGATAATCTTTCCTGGAGAGGTAATCACGTACCGTGTATCATTTCTACTATCAAGTGAAATTCGATTAAACTCTACCATAATGTGGTGCGCTTTTATTCGTGGAATTGTGTCCAAAGGTTACGATTCTAATAAACAATTACAACACGATCGAAGCTCATATAAAATCCCATTTAGTTTGACCGTAGAAGGTGCAATTATACATAGGTATACATATACTATGTATACTGTATAGTTATACATATATATATATATATATATATATATATATATATATATATATATATATATATATATATATATATATATATATATATATATATATATATATATATATATATATGTATACCCAGCATACAGGGATCGGCGTTAAAGCTTAAATTTATTCGTTCTTGGTTCATTTTTCATAATTTCAATCAATTAATTATGTTTTATTTCATTTTATTTAACCTGATACTTAGTTTTTAATTAAGCTAACTATTCGCCACAGCGTTGTACTGAAGATCTTCAGTCAAAGGCTACAGCCTACAATATCGATAAAAGTTTAAAATCGTATTAAATTCGAAACGTGTGCGACTTTGCTTTTAAATATCCTAGGTGGCAGCAGGAAGCAGGTCTCGTCACAGCGTTTTATTTACATCGATAAAGAAGCGAGTAAATCTGAGCGATGAGCTACTTCGCATGTGTCATCGGTATGTTGTTGAAAGATATTTTATCTTCGAGGCTATTTTGTGGTAAACAGAGAAAGAGAAAAAAAAGATAAAACTCTATGATAAAATAAAAACCGAACAATCATACTGCGTTCTGCTATCTTTGTAAATTCCGCATCAAATGAAGTACGGAGTGGAAGAAAAGAAATCCCAATAGAAATATCTATGGATTTATTAATTTTGAACGGTGCGGCTATTGGTTAGAACGAGGTTGTACGTTATTGGTGAATTTTGTTTCATGCTTGGTCGTCGCATATCCGCGCCGCCAGCATGCACGAGTATAGAGAAAAAGGGAAAGAAATGAGAAAAAAAAGAAGGTTTTGAGGAAAATCATATGTATACACACATACGGTTTTAATCGCTTGCGGAGAACATCGTATTTCAATATTATTCCCCAAGCGTATGTACTCAACGGACACACAGTATAACACATCCTCGTCGTCAGGCCAGCAGCGAATGTCACAATACAAGTATAGTGGACAAGGAGATATCAGATACATACAACATGTCGATTATGTTACACAGCTGACAGCATGGCTAGCGGACCTCGAACAAACGTCAAATGTTTTTGATTCGTTTTAAAACACGTTATTCAGTTGTTTAAATATTTTTACGAGTGTTTTCTTAATTTTTTTCTACTTTCCTTACGACTGCGACTACCTGTAATGGGTAAAGCGAAAAGTGTCTATCAGATACCGTATAGTGTAACGTGAATGTATACATATATCGCGTTGATAAAGTATACAATAACTATAAGTGCCAGTGAATTAGTCAGTTATTTCATCGTACAATTTTCAGTTGCTATACTCTTGTCGTCCCAAATCATACAGAGACTTGGAAATCGACTTTTAATAATACCCACTAAAATAATGGAGCCTGAACACCCAATGATACAGGGTATCCTCTTATTCCCACCGCAAGGAATGCTGGGACAACTCAAGGTTAGACGATTGTTAATTATCAGAGACTAATTATAATATATCACTCGACACATACCAAAGGAAGTTCGCATCCTTCCTCGAACTGCTTGTCAGCCAATGTTCACTTTATAACATTATTGTATACGAAGTGTATATAATTATCTTTCACTATATTACTTATATTAATCTTACATAAATATATATACATATACCTATACACATATATATCAATAGTTAATTATTATTAATCGTAATTTAGTCAGAAACCTATATTTGTTCTTTCTCTCCTTCCCTCTCACTCTCTCTCCTTTACAGAAAACTTGGCACAAGAAATTTTGCCAACTTTTCAAGCCCAGCAAAGTTGGAATCAAACGGCTGGAGATATACGATAGCCAAGATGAAGCTTTGGCCCAACAAAGTTCATCAAGAATCATCACTTTGGAAGCTTGCGTTAAAATTACGCCTAGTCCACAGCCTCATGTGTTTACGGTAAGTTGGATTATAAATACAAAAATCCTAATTCATCAGGAAGTGGAAATAAACTTGATAACACAGAAAGCTTTGTTCTTACACTGAACTTTGCCAATTAATTATACGAACATCAACTCACTGTATAATGATCATTCATAACTATTCAATAATTTATAGAAACACCAAACCTTTGTTACAGCAATGTAGATAATATGACTGGATGATGTAAAATCTGGGTTCAAAATCTAATGAAAAATCTTCAAATTGTATTAAAATATGAAATCCATCATTTTTTTTCAATCCTGTTTTCTCCATGATATTAAGATTTTTCTACAGGTTGTTACCAAAACCAACCTCCATCATTTTGGGTGTTTCTCCGAGGCAGACATGGCGAGTTGGATAAGCGCATTTCAAACAGTTGCCTTCGAAGACACTCTTTCGCCGCAGACGATTGAAGAGGACAATGACTTGTATTGCACCAGTGGGGAGGGTGTTTTTGCAGTAAAGCTCGTCGAGTCTGATGCTTCTAGAAAGTGTGGATTACAGGAGAAAAATTATACCTTGATAATAGCTGCTGCGGATCTGAAACTCATGGACGGGGAGGAGATTTTGTTTACTTGGCCTTATAGATTCATAAGAAGATATGGGTACAGGGATGGAAAGTTCACTTTCGAAGCTGGTAGGAAATGTAATTCCGGGGAGGGGTCGTTCAGCTTGGAACACAACAATCAACAGGAGATATTTAGGTGCATATCAACTAAAATGAAATCTATGAAGAGATTATTGAGCGGAGACAGCAGCCCTAACATTGAATTTAATAACGCTCAATACCATGCAGCATTGTCTATGGAGGCTGGGTCGAGGTCCCCTTTACCTCTATCGCCGAACAGTTCGGGAAATTTACCAGATCTAGACTTTTCAACAATATCACAGAATTCCCAGAAGCATTCGACCTCGTCTTCTTCTAGCCTGGATTCTATACCATTCATAAAACCACCACCTCCAATAATAAAACCAAAACCAGCCAAACCCCCGCGAAAACACATGTTCACTTCTATTCTTGAGAAAAAATCATACGAACAAGAATTCCCGGACGTAAATACTTGCGGGAAGTACACCAAACTGACTTGCACCAACTCTCCGGAACTGCCGTCAAAAAATAGTAGCAACAATTCCTTAATAGATGATCAAAAGAATCCCTACGATTCTATCGAGATCAGAAATGATGCTTGGAGAACTCACGGCGTTGACAACGTTCCTCATACTGAAATAATCAACTCCCCTTCGTACGGACCTGAAGAAGTACAGTACGAAACAATGGAGAACGTATCGTTCGCATCCCAGAGTTCAAACAGGAGTAAATCTAGCGCCAATGATATGGTCATAACACCAACTTCTCCCATTATTCATAACAACGTTTCAAACAGATCTGATCCCCCAAATTATGACAAGTTACAGCACTTTGGATCTACTCACAAACTTAATCATAATTCCGGCTATAGAACGCCCAATGTTATTAACAATTCTCAGTTCAATTCCCAGATCAATACACCCGCGCTACCTGTGCCAAGTATTGACTCGTCACAGTCGAATTGGGACGACGATTACGAATCTGTTGAAGATATGTGCGCAGTTAGATTGGCTGACGACAGTAGTCACGGCTATGGAATGATTAAGAAAAAATCAGCACCGCCAAATGTCCCAGGGCCAAATCATAAGATATACAACGATACCGAATACGCAATTATTTCAAAGCCGAGAAGGGTCTGATGATCTTTCTTTTGATTTTTTACCCAAAATTCTTGTCTTGATGAATAACGAACAGGATAATTCCATGTACTACTCGGTAGAAAAAAAAAACATAAAAAAAAGCAAGCATATCTTATGTAGTTTTTTCCTTTGACTGATCAAAACTCGGACCTAGTGCCTTATTACTATAATTATTATAACTAAAGGAAATATAAGTGATGATAGAAACCAAATTATATATGAAAAAAAACGTAAAATTTACTAAATTCTGTTAATTTTAGACACTATAATATCACGTACTTAGCTAATTCTTAAATATCTAGAGTGGTACCCTCTATTCAGTAAATTATACTTATAGTTAAAAACCGACTTCGTCTCTGATGTTGATATCGTTTCTTGTTTTTGACTGTGGTCAGTTCAATTTAGATATATGAAACAGAAAAGACAAAAAATCTCGCCATTATCATTGTATTGCGATTCCTTCGCAATTCTCTGAAGCCATGATGATGATATATTAGCAGTCCAGGAAGAACTCACGATAGATTATATTTACTAATAAATATAAGAATCAAACGTTGGAAAATAAAGATACCACCATTATTATAGTAATTAAATGTTTAATTTATAAAACTAGCTGAGTTAAAAAAAAAAAAATAAGTTAAATATTATAAATATATGTTATTATTATTCTTATCATTATTATTACTATAATTATGTACTTTAAGCGATATTTTATTATTTTTCACGTGGTTTTGTAGACCTAATCAAAGAGTGGTGCATCACATACACATAGCTTTATAAACGGTGGTCAAATGCTTAGAATTATATATTATCAGGAATGACCAAAGAATGATTACTGAATGTGGTGTAGCATGTAGAAAATGGGGATTTTTACACAGACTTGATCGCGCCTGAATTCATGTAGGCGAGAAGGATTCATTATGTAAAGTTTATCCAATATTATTTTACAATTGTAGAAGAGTCAGAACCGTATATCAAACAAAGATTAGATTTACGATTTTTCTACTGCCGTTTTCTAATTATTGATTTTTGTTTATTTTTATTTCTTATTTGTTCTTTCCTATTCTATACATATATCTCTCAGGAAACGAAACATATTATTATTATTATTATTATTATTATTATTATTATTATTATTATTATTATTATTGTTACATCTTCAATGAGTCATGCAAAATATCATTGTGAAGCATCACATTTTCAAAGTTTGTTATTTATATGGAATTTGTGTACTGAAAAAAAAAATTACAAGTTCTTAAGTCTTCATTTTGAACTATTTTTTTACTCAATATATTTTGACAGAATTTAGTACCGATGATACGTTATTGCAATGGAATTAACATTATATTCTTTACATTGTGTATATACATGTGCATTATATGAGTCCACAGGGAAATACATATAAATAAAGAAGATAAGGAACAGTGAAATATTTTTAATCTTAATTCTTAAAAATCATATGGTATGTATTGTGCCGATAGCTTTATACATATATATATATATATATATATATATATATATATATATATATATATATATATATATATTATATATATTATATATATATTTATATATATATATATATATATATATATATATATATATATATATATATATATATATATATATATATATATATATATATATATATATATATATATATATATTAAAACTCACATGTTATTAGTAGATATCAAGATTATAAGCGTTTTTATTTACAAAAGATAAATGTATTTTATATTACATCCATACGTATATAGTACTTTATATTTGTCGAACATTTGTCAATAAGATGAATATATAAATATTTTACAATCTTTACAGGACTTTTGAAATTAGGTTTCCTATCTCCTGTACCATAACTATGATTATTAATGTATTGCTGCTATTAACTCCATAAGTAGAATGATTGATACGCTGAAGAAGGTAAGAGAGAAATATAGAATTCGTAGGTTCATAATTGAGAAATTTAGTCGAAACTAAGCATTTACATGTTGTTTCAGCTTTTCATTGGAGTTCCAACTCTTTCGTATTTGAGTTTGGAATTGTTCTGTTCTTCGTTCCGAACATCTTTTTGAGGTTCATCATTCTGTCTTTTCATTTTTGCCAATTCTTCCTCAGCAACAGCCTCAAAATATCCTTCGTCGTAGTTCATTATTCTACGAACTTTTTCTCCCTTTGTAGCTAATATCAATTCGATATTTTTCTTTCCTTTCAAGTCAGGAAACCATCCAAGATTGTCAGCAATCAAATGATTGTTCTTGCATCCGTCGCATCGTACTATTACAACCCCTGATTCGTAACCAATTTTAGAAATAATCTTGGAGTTTCTGGTATTGCATTTTTTACAAGTAAATGACAACTGCAATTTTCCCTCCAATTTACCGAGAACTTTTTTCGATTCCAACTTATCAGATTCACCGACAGGATCCCCGATTGCTTGAGGTTGAGAATCTGAATTTGGAATCCCCGTACTAAATAACCTTCTACTGTTTTCAATTATAAAATTATTCGAAGAAATTGTACCCCTCTCCAAATATCTTGTCGACAATCTTATCCCAATTCTGATCACGTTTCTCATGGAAATCATTTTATCTTATATTGATGAGAAAACCTTTGTTTTTTGTTACGAGGACTGAGGAACTCCTACGACATCATAACCTCAAATTACGATTCGTGTGTTTGACACATGCTTTATGGGGGTAGGTGAAATCATATGGTAAAATAGGGTAATTACGTCCTCGCAAGTCTATGCGCAGACCTCGCTAGATGGCGCGCAAATGAGCACAAAATAAGCAAACACGTCATGTTACGAGCAGAGAGTATAACTCTTTGGTTACGAGGTAGTGCGCCTCAGTTGAAATATTTATTAATAATATACAAGATCACACAGTGGATGGGTAGATCAGTCATTTCATCACCTATTTTAAACTAAGTAACAAGTTGTTTACATAATGTTATAACATGTTTTTGAACCTCTCTTTGATAACCTAACCTAACTCGAGTATAATATTTATTTATTCCATAGTTCTAGTCTATCATCTATTGTTGTTTCTTTATAAGTTGTAACTATTAAAAATGGAGAGTCAACAAGACTTGAACGAAAGCCTTCCTTTGCCAACGGATAAAATGCCTGAATGTTGGGAAAAGGATGACAGAATGAACTCCCTATTCGCGCAGTTCAGAAACCGTTCTGTCAACCCGCAAGACTGGGATTCAAAGTATAGATTTTGGCGTGGAATGATATCAGATTGGTCCAAGCACAAGATGCGCTGTAGCTTCTCCCTGTCGGATATAAACAAAGCATTTAAACGAAACGGTAGAACGCCAGCCTGTCTGGCCGTCGTTCTTCAAGAGTTGCATAGGTAATAAACTGAAATGTGTTTTCTTGTTGCACCTTTGAGTCAAAACTACTTTAGAGTTGATGAAAATACAACAACTCATTACTGTTGCTTTTACTTTTACAGAAATGGTGAGATTGTACCAGCGAATGATTTTATACGCGAGTCTCCAAGCTCATGGGGAGGCTGGGCGGTTGATACATTGGTAAAGCGGCCATTTCTATGGTCATTTTCCATCTTAAAAAACACAATAGTCGAGCCGTCCTTAGATCCGGAATCAAAATATGTACACATGGATACTGTTAAGGAATTAGGGGAGATGATTTTGTCAAGTGTTGTAAAGAGCGAGGAGAATACTCTTCGGTCTTTGTCTGATGTGACTAAAAATTGTGCTGGTAGAACAAAGGGCAAGGTCATTTCGGACGAGGATATGAAACTTGCTTTGATATGGCTTAGGCACAACAAAAAAGCTGCTTTTAGACTCAGTTCTATCACTGGTGATGCTAGCGAGATGCTCCTCAAGTTGTCCAACTCTAGTGTCAAAGAAGTGACTGAGATGGAGGAGGAGTTGTACAATTTAGAGAAGCAGGAAGAACTTTTGATAAAGAATCTTGAGATGTTGGAACTGGAGAAAGAGACTGTAATGAAGAGCGCAAAGGCATATTTAGCCAGCGGCATGCGGCAAGTTGCAAAAAGCTGTTTGAGGAAAAAAAAGGAGCTTGAAAGAAGAATCGAAAAACGCGCTGCTGCGTTACAAAATGTACAAATTATCGTTGCTAGAGTCAAAGACGCGCATTCTGATTCAGAGGTAATCACACATTGGCAAATTTCATTCTAGTTACAAGGATAGAACTTTTGTTTGTATGGATCAAATAGTTGGATAAAAAGCCTCGTTTCTTGAACAGATTTAAAAGTTTAATTAATATTTAACAGGTTCTTAAATCCTACAAGACTGGAACTGCTGCATTAAAGAAAAAACTTGATGAAGATGGGCTCACTGAAGATGGCGTTAACGATACCATGAACGATCTTACCGAGGTAGTCTTATCTTTCCAGCTGTGGAATTCCTTCAAAATAATCATCCTCGAATATGTCTTTGAAGAGCTAATAAAAATGTTTTTTTTTTTCTTTTTATAATTACATTCAGGTCCTGGAAGAGTTCGGCGAGATACAAGCAGTTATGTCTAAATCAGTTGATGTCTATGATTCTGAGCTTGAGGATGAGCTGTGTGAGCTGCTTTCAGAATCGACGGAACTCGAGGATATGATTAAAACGCATAAAAACACACCAACTAAACCACAAAGTGATGTTGAAGCACACGGTAACAAGAAATTACCAGATTTATCGTCTCTGAGTCTAAAAGGTGATTTTTTTATTTTTTTTCGAAAGAGTAGCAATAATACCGAGATTGAGTGACGAGAAATTCTTCTTTTCCTTTTTTTCTTTCTTGCAGACTTACCATCTATCCCAAAACACTCATCTCCGGTCAAATCCCCGGTTTCATCGCAGGGGGATTAGAGTTTTTCTTAAGTACTAAATGTAAGTGTGAGTATATGTGTTGAGTTAATGAAGACTATTGTGTTGTATTGTATTCTATTGCATTGTACTTTATTTTAGTTTATTTATAATGAAACTCCCAGTCGTGCGTTTTACATCGATTATCGTCAATTTGTTTTGTTATCATACCTATGTATATGTATATTACGTCGCACTACATCGATCATGATATATTTTATATTCCATATTGCGCGTTCAAATGATATTATATGATTATTGCTACTCTGAGTTTCTAACTTATAAATATAGCATCCTATTATTAGTATTCCTTGGAAATTTTTATAATAATTGAGCTTACGAGCGTCCCATGTGATTCTGGACGACTGGCCAATATGTGCTTGCCTTCATTCCTCTTTAGAATAGGTAAATCATCTTGATATCCCTTCTTTTTTCGGCAACATCGTTCGATGCTTTTTCATACTTTACCGTGAGTGAATTTTTTTAAACTAATATTAACATAAACGCACGACTCTCACCCGTGATTCGAGCGAGAATATTATATTTTCTAATAAGATCGTGCTAAAAATTTCCGCGGGAAGGAACGTTATTGTCGCAAGTTGCAAGATATGAATTGTAACGCTCCAGATCGAATATTATTTGCTGTATCCAAGCTAGGTAGTTGGATACTCTGGTGTAAAGCGAGTAGGAATTTTGGTTGCATCTCGCCTCCCCGCTCTCAATACTAACGCCAAGGCTCACGCTGACGATACCCAGTACGTACCACTGTTCGAATTTTTTAAACACCAATCCACCGCCACTGTCACCTTCGCAGACAGCCGATCCTGAAATTGATGACCGATCAAGGATTAGACAAATTCATCATCCGGCTTGCGTATAAATTTTTGTTCAATAAATCCGGGAATTGGAATACGATAATGAAATACGGGATACGGAATACGCGTGCCGATTGAACTTGGAAATCAATGAAATGTGGAAAAAGGTAAGGAATTATTCCGAATGATGGTAAAAACATTAGAAAATGTCAGCGAATCGAAGAATTTGGGTTAAAAAAACACGAAATTGATAATTTTCGGCATGATTCCCTTCCCTGGGGTATTAACGTTTTTGGATGATTATGGTAAATAAGAAGGTGAGAACTTACCGTTGTTGTAACCGGCACAGAATTTGTCGACGCCGATGAAAGCCTCAGTCTGAAGATCCCCGCTAGCATTTTTGCACTCATTGTACGATACGTAGGGTAGCGTAAGGGTTTGCAGGATACCGCTGCTCGGGCCTGTTGCCGTTCTCCCGAATCCAGCTACCTTGCCGAATGAACCTTTGTCAAGAAGTTGCGCATTATTGCCATCAAAATCCAAACAAGCTGGTAAAAGTGTATCGGAAAGTGGAAATGGCTCTTTCAATTCTAGCAGGGCGATGTCAGCGGCGTAGTTACCCGCTAGCCCGTAGTATTGACAATACCTATGCACATTTTTCACCTGAAATAAGAATAATAATGAGAAATCGTACGAAATCTTGTGATTTCTATGAAATCTTGAGAATCCAAACACCGTAAGCCTTAGGCCTCGTAGTATGTTATCGTTAAACGACCATTTAGGGAAATGAGTAAAATAGTTGAACCAACCGGTGAACGCCTAACGAAAACAGGATTGTGTGCTGGGGAATCGTAATTGCGAAAGGTGTTTCCTGTCATGATGAAGAGTTTATTGGGATCCGTCGTAGTCCTGGTCCTCTCGTTGTAGACGCAATGAGCAGCGGTCAACACAAGGTTGCTCTGTATTATGGTAGCGCCGCATAAGAATTCTTTTTTGGGTCCCTCTGGTGTGTTCGTCTCTTGGTAGATCGTAGCATGCCAGGGGAAGTCGCCGATATTCGCCGCGGTACCGTGTACCACTAACGGTGTTTGATGGGTTATCGCTTTGCCGCAAACTGAAATCGCGATTGAGGCCATTGAGCTAGGGGGATTTATATTTTCTACGTGACTATATATATACAATTATACAACTCGAAATGAGGTCCTGCTGACAATCCGAGTACAAAGGCCAGTCGACAGAGTGCCTATTTCTGTTTTACAATTCAATATCGGAGATGACATGGTTCATACTCCGATGTGGAATTGTCCATTGAAATAATTCACAGAATATCATTCGATCATGACCTTACTGTAATTGTAATAATTGAAAGTCCGACTAACTTTGTTGGTCTTGTCTTGTCGAAACCAGCTGATCGGAGGGGTACAGGTAATGGAGAGATATCGTGCAGCGTTGGTTTTTCTATACATATACATTTATTGGAACAAATTCTTGTAACAATATGGTGCAATTTTCAGCAGCCATACATCGAGTACAAAAAAACTATACATCTATATGACGGATGAAATATATTCTAAAATGTCTCAACGCGAATATAATCAAAACAGTTAAATCCTGGACTCCTCTGATCGCTGCAGGGACGTTACGGTCCGTTGTCAATTACAGTCTCGGTTACATTTAGCGGCACGTGCAGTGAATTCACGACCGACATTGCCGGATATACCTACAATTACCGATCCACCAGCAAAAATGAATCGTCGAATAGAAATTAAGTGAGCAAGAAATACTAATGCAGTGAAAGTTTCACTGAATTTTCTGTGAATTTTCTTCAACAGACTTAGAGTCCAGTTTTGCGCCCTCACCCCTCCCCCCTCCCCTTCACTCTCGCGGTTTCCACGACTCTCCCCTCAGGACCAAATCCAAGAGTTCCCCAATTTTTCAGGAATTCTTTCCTTATTTCGGGGTGCGTTGACCCTGACGTCGATGTTTGGTTTTATTTCGTTGCTACCACGCTGCCCCGTATAGACGATAACTTTGTCGTTGGTAATATCGACCAAGTTAAGGCCGGTCGAGTTCTCCGCGACTCTGGCCCTCACCCTTATCACACCCCCCTCAATTTCAACGTAAACGGTAAGCGGACCTGGTACGCATTTTATCGGCTCCGGCTCCCATTTTCCATTCCGGTTGCATAAGACGTGCTCGCTCCGGACCGTTATCGAGTTGGTGTCCCTTCTGTATCCGGAACGACAGTGTACTGTAGCCCGCGTCCCCGGTGGTACCGGAGAGAGACAGCTTGTGTATTCGTTCAATGGGGTAGTACAGGTCGGCATCGTCGACACAGGGTCCAGAACGCTGCATTTTATTGCTGGAACATATGGTCGATGAAAATGAGTACGAACTGCAGTGTCCTGTGAATTAGTATCACCTTCGATTTACACATGTGTAGTGTAACATACATACTAAGTTCATTTGTCATTGGCCACTGTCATTGACTGTTCATTTGACATTGCAACTGTAAGACCATGAGTCGAAGCTCTGCTCAATGAATGCCATTTCGGTATAACATATAGTATAGTATATCTTCTATAGTATAGATATAGTATAGTATATCTTCTATACATTGTTTAGGTTAGTCAAACAATTGCCAAAAACACGGTCGTCGGCATTTATAATACATGAGCATTGGGTTAAGACAGCTATAGGACGGTATTTTGAAAAATTCAAAAAAGGACAATAAGTTGCGATGATAAATTACCCAGTAAAATCGAAACTGGCTTACAAAGTACGTCTAGTGCGTTCCAACAGTTTTCAACGTCATTAAATGATAACAGTGTCACTTTACGTGTATTGACTGCGCGCTGCAGCTCACATTTCACGCAGACTCTGTTCACACTATTGAAAGTGCAGACTATACGGCTTACACGTGAAGTCTTATTACGTCACTATACAAAGTATACTATTATATCTAGTATAATGGTTTAGAATTTTCTGGCACTCACGGATGCAGACGGGATTTGATGACCAGGTTGCCCTCCCTCGTTCACAGTAGACTTTGGGGTTTCCTCTTATCTTGTACCCGGATTCGCATTCATATACCAGTATAGATCCGGGTTCGAGCGCAGTACCCTGAGGAATGTCGCAATCGATTTCGCTGCCCGCTCCACAGAGTGAACGATGTAGTTTCCAATAACCGTGTTCCGGCTGCGGTGGTACCACGCAATCTAACGTTCTCGGGGGCGTTGGGCTTGGAGTCGGTGACGGGGTGGGTTTTGGAGTCGGGGCTGGAGTCGGTGTTGGCGGCCTTTCGGTGGGCGGTCTTGGTCCTGGATGTCCGCATAGAAGGGGATCCTCGTCGGAGCCATCCGCGCAATTACTGACGTTGTTACACGTCAGATCCCCGTCGATACAGGCACCGTAGTTGCAGCGAAAGACCAGTTGACTACAGCTAGTAGGTGGATTTTTTAAAGGGTAAAATTCTCCATTGTACTCACCACCACGTCTAGGTACATTATGTGTACGAAGTCGACAGGAAGTGGAAAAAATTGAATCGCTACCGCATAGCATAGTCTTGCTGAAGGGACATGAAATTATATCTGTTCAGCATTAGAATATTAGAATAAGAATATTGAGAGTGGATATTAGGAAGGTGGATGTGTCGCGCGTGGAATATTCAAATCTCACTTATCGTTATAATAGTATGATTCTATAAAGTATATGAGGTATTCCACGCCAACTCGACGGCATCTAATCCTGACCCTCTACGATTTGTTCCATTAATTTTTATCTCATTCAACCCACAGAAAAACGTACTCCCAATTTTTTATAGATTTTTGTGACCAACCGATCTCTGAAAAAGATTTGACGCACCTCGCTTTTTGAAAACAAAAACGCCCATTATGAAAATTTTCAAAAATTTCACGAAAATTCTGTGTCACAATTAAACAAGAATTTGGAGCCATAAAACATAAGTGGAAGCATTTTTTTTTTTCTATTTTTGTTTTTCAATCTTATAAGTTGGACAAAACTTTTTTTCTCATTGCGTAATTGCGTATATAGCAGCATATTCTTGTACATGTGTATATGTGTACATGTACACAAATATGTCTTGCTATACGCATTGTACACAAAAAATCTATGAAAATGAGAAAAAAAAGTTTTGCCCAACTTATAAAAAGGATAAAAAGATGAATAGAAAAAAAAAAAAAAAAATTCCACGATGTTTTATGACTCAAAATTCTTGTTTTGTTACACAGAAATTTCGTGAATTTTTTGAAAATTTAAAAAATGGGCGTTTTTGTTTTCAAAAAGCGAGGTGTGTCAAATCTTTTTGAGAGACTGGCTGGTTCCAAAAATCTGGAAAAAATTTAGAGTACGTTATTCTGTGGGTTGAATAAGATAAAAAATAATGGAACAAATCGTAGAGAGTCAGGATTAAATGACGTGGAATACCTCATATAGACATATTTTTGGAATCGATCAATCAGTACATATATTACGTCCACAAACTGCGTATCTGAATCGACCTCAAAGACGTGGTGTTACTTGGGCCCATTTGTTCTGGTTCATGCGGGTCAATTTTAAAATTCACGAGAAATCTTTTGCACAAAACTTGGAACCAGGTGAAAAAAGTATAGTCTTCAATAGCATACTTCCGAGTAGATTACGAAAAAGATCTTGGTGAACATTATTATTCGTAAATCGGAATAGAAATGGGTTGAAATCGGTAATTGAGATGGACTGCTACATTACTCGCACTATACATGTACGAACATTCGACAAGTAAATTCTATTGCGGCTCGAACGTGATCTTAAGACTCTTGGAAAATCTGAATGACTAGGTAACCAACCAAATATATATATACCTATATATACTTTGTGCGATCAAGGCGGACTGAACTTTTCAAACGCTCGCGGCCTTCACGTATAATTATATCATTTGCCGTATTCAGAAACTCTATCAAAATCAAATGAGAGAGAATTCGAATGGGCACTGTTCCCCTCCCTACTCCAATGTTACACCAATTTTCGTTAATCAAAAATTTATAGTCGCGTATCATTTCGACTGATTCCCCGCGCAATAAGACCTTATTTTATATTTCCTTTATACATTTGATGAATATATCTACTTACGAAAAAGATCCACAATTTACGTAAGTTTCGTCCGAGCCGTCCGAACAGTCGACGGTACCATCGCACAGAGATGTCGAGGCTATACACTGGCCATCCCGGCACGGATAGTCATCAGGGCCACAGCCTTCATCGGGGTCAGCGGCGGAAATTCCCGGACATCTGGACAGGGTTTCATCGCTGTTATCAATACAATCCCTGACACCATTGCAAGCTGCATCTCCGTTGACGCAGGCCCCGTAAGTACAGCGGAATGTGTAATCTGGACAGGTCAACTCCGGCTTTGTGCACTCGGCTTGAGTTTCATCGCTCTGATCGGAACAATCGGCTCTCCCATCGCACAGCAGTTCGTTTTGTATGCAGTCGCCATTTCGACACCGGAATTGGTTCTCACTGAATAAAATTTTACACTATGTATATCTATTTGTCTGTAAGTTATGAGTATTATTTTTGAATATCTGCGCTTACCCACAAGTGTCAATGGTACTGATGTCATTTATTTGGCGATTACTCGAGATGCCCTGAGCCGATCCGGGTGTGAAAAGGACTGCTGTCCAAGAGTTCGGAGATACATTAATACAGTTTCGGAAATCATAACACATCGAAAAGGAAAAAATATTGTTCTTCTCGCAATTATTGCAGTATTAGGCTTCAGATAAATCATATTGAAAGTCTGCAAGCATAATACACCTAACGGTATAAGATAATAACGGGCATGATGTCGAATTTGTTCCGAAAATGCAGGGCTAATCGCGAGGTTTGTATAATTACATCGTATAATCCGGCCAATAAAAATGCATCGAGCGCTCCTCCCTTGGTGGGGCAGAATGAGACACCATTTTTAAGTTGATATTTTTCGTGTTTTCCCAAAATGCTTAGTTACGGTTTGTAGAAAAGGATGGGGCAAGTAATTCATCAGCCCGGGCATTGCGGCCAATTTAAGATTTTCGGTACAACAAAAAAAAAATTCTCTTCCCAGTGCTTGTTATCTGAACAATTTCATTGAGAACTGGAAAAAAGCTGACGCTGAGGTAAAATAGGCCACTAGTGGAAGAAAAAAAAAATTCTTTCGTCTCAAAAATCGTATCTCATTTTGTCCCGCACACCTACGAGAAATATGACGTCTCATTTTGACCCACCTTCCCCTACATATTTTCTATCCATCGACAAAATCAAACATACTAGTACAACGATCACTTCTGGCAAAAATTTAAGCTGGCTTTGTTGCCTTGCATATATACAGGCATATAAGTATACCTACGCTACTGTGCAGTTAACCGGTTTCACAGGTTCTCAGTTTATATGTTTATGTTTTGCGAGATTCTCAGAGAAAGAATACGAAGAAATTAATATACCAGATACACTACAAGTAACCAAAAAAACTTTATTATAGCTATACCATTACAATCCAGGTAAAGGTTAATCATGACGAGGAAGGATGACGAACAAAGCGTCTGTCTGAAATCTTTCGGCTGGACTATATCCAATGTACGATATAAAAAAATTCCCGGAATTTTATTGCTTTTCAGACTTCAAGACTGGTTCTTTTAGCATGCCTGAGAATCGCCAGTTGAGTCAAAGATCGACGCGGTTGCTTGGTGCTTGGGTATTTCCCGCGCTTGCGATAGACTGAAGTCAAGGGAAGAGGGGAATTTTGATAGTTGTTATTGAGAAACACTGGTGATATCAACTCTATTTTAACATCGTTGATAACCTTTTGCAAACAAATAAACAAAAGTTATTATAATATTCATAATTCGGACGTAATTGGTGATGAACCATAATTTAGAAAGTATAAATCAGCCGATCGGAATCAAAACGGAATTCCTTAACGAATAGGTACAGAAACAATCGAGCAACACGCTTATTAAATTTTGGTAATCCCATGGTGTCGTTAAATTTTCAGTAATTGTCAAGTGTACGATCATCATCGAGCACAAATTAATTATACTGAATTGCTATAGGTGAACACAACTTGTAATAATTCATGCATGGTATAATGGGGGCGATTGAAACGAATTCCGGACCGTGATATTCAATTTCGAAATGAGCCCAAATCAATTTTTTTTTTTTTTTTTTTTTATGAAAATTTTTACATCCGGCTCGAGTCAGCACTACACAAATGACGATGACGTATTCACTCACCACATATCAATGTTACAGCCACGGCACATCCAACGGCTAAGAATGCCGTCATTATAGTCCACAATCAGTCGCAATTAGCAATAGACGTTCAGCAGCTTACTAATCACAGGTAATCCCTGAATGTCCAAACAACAATTCTCTATAGCTCTTCGCTCGTTGACCAACCGACCACAGCGGTCAGCACAGACTGAGGAGCTGAGAGGAATATAGTTAGTCAGACTATCATATCGTCAGTCGTGGAAGAAAAAGGAGAAAGAGCTAGAGGAAGAAGAAAAAAAAAAATTGTAATAGGTATATGTATACCTATACGCGTATAAGACTTGGAGACGTT
This sequence comes from Macrophya annulata, assembly GCA_963924015.1. Lineage (NCBI taxonomy): Eukaryota > Metazoa > Arthropoda > Insecta > Hymenoptera > Tenthredinidae > Macrophya > Macrophya annulata. Next base: position 26,797,221 of record OZ001261.1, read on the forward strand.
CATGCATGTAGCAACTTTGCACTCACTACTGACACTCGTGTAGCCAGCCACAGGCGATGAGACTTTATTATAATTATATGATAAAATATTTTGATTATCCTAACGAGGAAAGGGAAAGCCTTCGTGATCAAGAATTCGCGACGAATATACATACCCACATATATTCGTCTTTGAAAAAGACGAGTGAATCCCGGTTGAAAAAGTAATTATGAATAACTGGATTTCTTGAGGATAAAAATACACGCGATGCAATTTTCTTGCGATTTGTTGAGAAGCAGGAAAACTGCACCATCATAACGAATATCAGACGAATTGAGACTACGACCCTGACCATTTTAGATACTGCTGATTTTTACATATTTGTTAGTTCTCACCCCAAGAACCACCAAAATAAACGTAATTTTTTTTTTGTTTTTTTTTTTATCGTTGCCTTAATTTTTTTTATCAATCATTCAGGCTATCTCAAGAACCACATAATTCTAAATTATCAAAAAATTCACAAAAATTCTATGAGGAAATACGATGATTTTAAGACCTTAACGATCACGGGATTCCGGTTCTTTCCACGTTTTCCAGCGGGATTTGAATAATCTTCAACCTTGATTATTTCAATATAAGTTGTAGGTAAGTCTTGTTTTGCGACCATTTTTCTCGAGATTCCGCAAAAATACAACGTTACCCAATTCTATTTAGAGTTATAATTTATTTACATTTTTCATCTGTATCCCTCGTTAACCCTACAAAGAATTGGGTAACGTTGTATTTTTGAGAAAACTCGAGAAAACTGCCCGCAAAACAAGATTCACAACTTAGATTGAAACAATCGAGACTAGATATTATTTAAATCTTTCTAGAAAACGTGGAACGAATCGGAAACCCACTCTCGCCAAAGTCTTCAAACCATCATATTTCCTCATAGAATTTATGTGAATTTTTTTGAAATGTTTGAATTATGTAATTTTTGAGATAGTTTAAATCGTTAATAAAAAAATCATAGCAAAACAAAAAATTGCCTTTATTTTGCAGGTTTTCCGGGTGAGGATTATCAAATATATTAAAACCAGCAGAATTTCGAAAATGGTCAGGGTCGCAGGCTTGCCTATTTAGCGTGGATATTAGATTCAACAAACAGTTCTAGCTGAGGTTATCCTACCGATCAAGTCTGTAGATCAAGTGAAAATAGCTCTAGCTGAGTGAATTATTGTTTGCAAGACCAATTGTGACGGTGGATTTAAACGAGGCTCAAAAATTTATTTATTTGAGAAAAACTTCTCAACGTTGACTGCCAGTGAAAGTAAATTCATGGATTATAATATCATTCAGCGCTTCCTAAGATCAAAATCTCCTATTCTATATGTATATTAAATCAATTATTGTATTGTCAATTAGGCTTATGTTTGTCACACGTCCTAGTACGTCAAAAATGTATTTTGACAAAATCAAGTTGTACAAACGTTCTATAACGACCATGCTGCACCATCGGGTGAGTCAGGATGGAATCAACGAAAGCATAAGTATTAGGTTCATGCATTGGGGGTGAAAAATTCATGCTATACAATTAGGTATATAGAGTGAAATTTATGAAATTGGATGTGTGAACGGTAGCGGTGACTTTCGTTCATCAAAAATTCTGTTCATTTAATTAGTTCCTGTCGTTTCGATTTTCGAGATTTTGTCTTTAAGTTATAATAATGCGGGTAACAATAATTAATATCCCTCTCCGCCGCAGCTGGGACGTTACGGCGGCCGGCCGTTGTGAACTACTCCAGCAGTCTTGGTTACATCTAGCGGCGCGTGTGAATTCACGATCGTCATTGCCGGATACACAAATATAATTGACAAATCAATTTAGCAATAAACAATAATATAAACGCTCAGCTATTCATTTCCTGTGAGTTATCTTCAAGCGATCTCTTCGACTCCTGCAGCTTTGCGACCTCCCCCCGCTCTGTCGCTCCCTCAATTTCCCGAACTCTCTCTTCGGGGCCAAGTCCAAGATTCCACCAACTGTTCAGAAATATTATCCCTATTGCGGGGTAGGTTGAGCCTGACGTCGATGTTCGGTTCCTTTTCGCTGTTACCACTCTGCCCCGTATAAACGATAACTTTGTCATTGGTAACATCGACCAGGTTGACGGTAGTCGAATTCTCCGCGACTTGAGCCCTCACCTTTATCACACCCTCCTCAACTTCAACGTAAATCGTAAACGGACCCGGTACGCATTTAATGGGGTTCGGCTCCCATTCACCATTTTGGTTGCACGACACGATCTCCCTCTGGGCCGTTATAGGGTTCGTATCCTCTCTGTATCCGGCACGACACTTTACTTGTGCTCGCGTACCCGTTGCCGCCAGAGAGTCACAGCTTATCGAATTTCCCAAACGAGTAGTGCAGGTCGCTATTCTCGACGCAGAGTTCAGAATTGTGCATTTCGCTTCTGGAACACGGTCGATTCGTATGATTGAGATCTGTTGTCTGCAAAGTATCATGTTCATTCTTCATCCACATTAGGGGTTGTCATTTCAGAGTAAAAAGATGTAAAAGAATGATATTCGAGTTCAAAGTTTAAAATAGGTATACCTATAATGCATTATAATATCGTTCGAATAGTTATACTTATGGAAAATGTTTACGAGACCTTTTATACCTATATAGGTAGAGCATTTGATCTATTCTACATATATAAAAATGTCTAACAGACTAATCTGTGAGATATATCATTATCCAGTTATAAAATTTCAACGGTGAAATTTTATTTTCCCATTCGTTGGATAAGTGGAAAATAGAAAATCGCGACGAGGAATCTCTGAATATTAATATTCAGAGCTCAAATTTCAACAGACTTCGTATTTCATCTTACTGCAAGTGAAGAATCTGTTTGTAGATTGAAAAAAAAATTGTCTCTATGAAATGACACACCCTAATACACATACACATGTATGCACGTACATACATACATACATACAACTTCATTTGTCGCATTATTACAATTGCTTCGCAGGTTCCTCCTACTTGCGCTACTTCAAGTCCGACGAACTATGACTTTGTATTTATGAAGTTATACCTATATTATAGGTTACTCTACACTGTAGCTAGCGTAATGATTAAAAATTTTTGGCACTCACCGACACAGACGGGCAATGATGACCAGGTTCCATCTCGTTCACAGTAGACGTTGGTGCCTCCTTTGAGTCTGTACCCGCGGCTACATTCGTAGATCAGTCGAGTTCCGGGTTCAACTGCACTACCCCGATAAGTCTCGCAGTTGCCACCATCGCAAAGCGATTTATGGAGTTTCCAACGACCGTGTTTCGGCTGCGGTGGTACCTGGCAGGATATTGGTCTCGAGGTAGTTCGACCTGGGGTCAGTTTTGCAGGTGACCGAACTCTTCTTCGGAGTCTTTCGGTGGATGGTTCTGGTCCCGGACGTCCGCATAAAAGAGGATCCTCGTCGGAGCCATCGGCACAGTTGTTGATGTTATCGCACTTTAGGTCGCTGTTGATGCAGGCACCGTAGTCGCAGCGAAACATCAGTTGACTACAGCTATATCGATCGGGTTTTGAAAGCATCAATTAGTTATTATCGATTTTTTGCTACAGCCTAATAGATTGGCAAGTTCAATTGTAGCTTATAATCCTTACGGAAATGATGCACAACTGATAAAAGTTTCGTCAGAGCCATCCGCGCAGTCGGTGATCCCATCGCAAAGAGACGTCACGTTTATGCACTGGAGTTTATCCCTGCGCCGGAAATGATCTGAGTCGCAATACATGTACAATACATACATACATACATACATACATACATACATACGTCGCAATTCATGCCAATATTGCAACGTTTACTGAACAGCCTATACGTAAAATTGTGTTTCCGTGTGTTGAGTAAAAGTTTTGAAATACCTGCAGTACTCACATGCAAGGCTTCTTGGACGTGACATCATCTCCTTGGGAATAATCTCGGCAGTCGTGAGCCCATGATCCGGATTTGGAAAGGACTATAATGTCCAACAATTTGGAGAGAAACGAATATTTTCAGAATAATAGTCGTGATCGTTCAAGTATTACATATTACTGTCTATAATCAATCAAGACCAAGCCCCCTCCTTTATCCTGGAGGTGTTACGTAATACTTGACCGTCGCTTAATAACGTCTTACTCCTATACACGGCTTGTTATACATATCTACCTATACCTATGCCTATACCTATGTATACCTATAGATATGGGTATAGGTATTATATGTATAAATGTTGTTGTAGTCTTGCTGTTTCCAATATGTGGCCGCGAAATTTAGGCTTCAATATTTACACCGGAATGTGTAAAAGTTCAAGGTGACGTCATGGATGACGTTGATCACACGTAAACCGGTTTCACCGGTTCACAGCTAATTTGCAATTGCTTGCGAGGCTACCAGGCGAGGAGGAAAAAGTCGATACAAGTTGTACTGTATGAGCAACAGAACAATTTTAACGGGTGTGGAACATATTGACAGGGAGTTCCGATGGTGAGAGAAAAAGAGTCCGTTTGAAATCTTCGACTGGATGACAATGCCTCCTAATCCCCTTTAGACAATAAAGAGGTCAGACCTTTTTTTCCATTATCATTCCATGGAATTGCTAACTGAGGCAAGAATCGACTCCGTTGTTCGTCGCTCGGGTATAAGATACACGCAAGCGATTTGAATTCAATGCCTCTCCTCAAATATTAATAATTATGAGCGATCCGATCGCATACAACATGGCAAATGCCGTAATAATTGGATTTGGAATTTAGATCCAGTTCAAATTAGTACTGTACACGGTACTTATGCTATAACGTCACTCATCCGAATCAATGAAAATAAATAGACGCTTTGACCGTGGTCTAATTTCAAAAGAATATTGGACAAAATTTTTGGGAAATTTCTACGTTATAGCTGGTTAGAGACAGTGTGATCGTTACTCACCACATATCAATGTTACAGCCGTGGCATATTTCACGGCACTAACTGCCGTCATAATGGCCAATGATAAATAGCAATTAGCAACGCGTATGTACCACAATTCAATAATCACACTCAATGGCTGATCTTAACTCAACAACAGCGACAAGCTCCTGGTACTTCGACCAGCTAACCGCAGCAGTCAGCCCAGACTGAGAAGCCTTATATAGCGTACAAGCTGACAGTTGGATCATTTCATCGTCGGACAAGAAGAGGGAAAAAAATACAACAATTTTACGCATAATAAATCAGGATCGGCACTCTTGCAGTAGTTGGGATCACGCACGATGAGACTTTTACCGATAGTCATTACGTGGAGAGCGAATGTCAGCGTCAAAATTTTTGAGGAATATTTTTTTTTGTAACAGTCGACCCTCTGACGTTAAATTTGTAATTTGCAATACCTGGACCTCTTGATGCGGATCCATGATAGCGGATTTGAATGAAGCCTCAAAAAATTTTCATTTGAGAACAGCTTTGCTGCGGTCTTTGAGAAAATTCATTAACTATATACAATCACTCGGCATTCCCTAACTTTACAGGACCTTGGATTGCGAGGATAGGCTAATTATTATCAAGCTCATAATTTTCACACGTCTTTTCATCGATATTATACTTAGACAATTATGTCAAGTTACACAAATGTTCTAACGGCTGCCACACGATGGGTAAGTCTTGTCTCGTTCCAGGTGAGACCTGACGTTCTGAATCCACGCCATGTGGTTAGACACCCTGGTGTAAAGCGAGTACGACTTTCCATTGCAGGCCCTCTCCCCTGAGGACGTGTCCACCCCTAAATTAACGCTTAGAACTCCCATAACATTCGCGACTCCAGCATCGTCGAACGTCAGCCCTCCACCGCTGTCGCCGTCGCAAACAGCCATTTCTAAAATAGTCCCAAATGTATATCAACCGAAAATCATGAAGACACATAAGACGTGAAATGTTATACGTACCTTGGGTGTTTCCGCCACAGAATTTGTCCTTGACTATCAGAGCCACGTTACCGCCGGCTGTCTGGGACATTCTGCACTGGCCGTATCCAATGAAGGGAATTTTCGTGGACAGTAGAATGCCACTAGATGAGCCCGTCGCCGTCCTTCCGAACCCAGCGAAGTTCCCTACCGCTCCTGGTTCAAGGATCCGCTCGCTGTTACCCGGGACGTCAAGGCAGGCTGGTAAAACGATGTTTGACAGTTGAAACGGCTCTCGCAATTCAATCAAGGCAATATCCGACGCGTAGTTTCCTTCCAGGCCGTAGTAATCGCAGGGGACGTAAATGTTTTTCACCTGGAAGTTGGAAACGGAAAATTAATCTTGTGGTCAATGATGGAACGGAAGACGCATGGGTCGAAAATTCTCATTGAGAAAAATTGACTGCTGAAAGAAAAGAATCATAACTTTTGGAACAACGTAACAAACCGTAGACTTCTGTACGATCCGGGGATCGTGGAGCGGAGAATCATAGTTACGGAATATGTTTCCCGTGGCGACGCTGAATCTTTCGGGTATCTGGACCGTCTTGAAAACGTCGTCGTAAACGCAGTGGGCAGCGGTCAGCAGAAGATTGTCTTGTATGATTGTAGCGCCACAAATAAAATCCTTGGATCCTTGCGTCGCGTTCATTTGCCTGTAGAGAGTGGCGTGCCATGGAAATTCTGTGATATCTGCCGCTGTGCCGTTCACGATGGTTGGTGTTACGCGGGTGTTCATCACGCCGCACACTGAAACCACATATCGCGAGTCTGAGAAATCGGGTGGCAAAAATTTTGGTCCTCCATTCTCCGCACCTACATTTCCTTTATCTAATCATGAAAATCAAAGAATAATATTAAGCCCTATGTAGCCGCCGACCTGGGACACACGTGATGGGATTCGGTTCCCACTCTCCGTTCTGGTTGCACTCCACCGTTTTCGCACCTATCTTCAGCGAACTCGTCTCTTCTCTGTAACCGACGCGACAAGACAGCGTCGCTCTGGTGTTTGGCAGCGCCGATGAATTGCATGGTGCCCAATTGTTGGATCGGTAACAAGTCACCGTTCTCGACACGGATTCTAAGGAGCTGCACCTGATTTCTGAAATATTAACATGTACATGTGGTATGTAAACGTATCGAATATACAATTTCTAAAGCAATCATTATTATTTAGACATATCGGTAGTTAACCCACCATTACACTCAGGAATAGCCGACCAGCGTCCCTTGGCTCCGCAGAAGACGTCAGAGTTCCCTCTGATACGGAATCCAGGAGCGCAGGTGAAGATCAGCTGGCTTCCCGGTCCTAGGGTAACACCCGGAGGAATATCGCAGTTAGTATTGTTGCACAGATCTTGATGGAGTTTCCATTCGCCGTTACTCGGCTGCGGTGGTACTATACACGAGAACTTTGAATCGCCTGAAGAGGTTCGAGTATCTACAGGAATCTCAGTTGTTGTCGGTGATAAGTCGGTTGAGGGCGTTTCAATTGACGTCATATTCGGAGTTATTACCGGTGGTGACGTTGTAGTCCACGGTGCCATTGTGGTTGTCATTAGCGACGGTAATCTGATTTAAAGAAATATTTTAATTTTGTAATATAATCAGTGCGAAAACCAGGAAAAAATATGTAAGAACTTGGAACAATAGAAACCTGTCAAATCCGCACAGAGGATACGATTTGTATCGCAGCAACTGGAACATCACATCTTGAATCCACGGCATATAGGGAGATACCTTGGTGTAAAGTGAGTATGGATTCACACCGCACCTTCCCTGCGTGCTCTCCTGTAAGCTCAAGCTAAGGTCCATGATAAAGACTCCCGCCAGGTGCCAGAGGCCCCCTTTTTTTACGACAAATCCACCCCCGTTGTCCCAATCGCAGATAGATGTTTCTGAAATTTGTACAGGTATGCCATTATACTGTCTATCTCTGTCTTCGGATTCGCTTCATCGTATACGATTCACGGATTTCTCAATTAGTATCCCTGAAAGTCGTCTCATCGTTTTCCTCCTCCCCCCCCAGTCTCGGTCATTCGTCTATTTATCACCTTGTTCTCCTGCCTATCAAGTTATATGCCTTAACATGAGATGAGCGCGGTTGTACAGGGTGTCAAATGAATTATGTGTCATGACTTCATCAGATGTTTCTCCAGTTCAAGATCGGTGGAGATCTGTGAAATCAGGCCCCCGCAAAATTGACCTTGATCCTCGTTTTTGGGGGTCAAATGCGTCAAATTGTTTTTATGGTTGCTGAAAATTTTACTTGTTGAGAGTAACAAAGGTCTCCGAGAAACTATAGGTCGCAGATAACCCGTTTACAATGAAGACGGCAGTTGTACATTTTGAAAACTTTATAAAATTATGAAAAAGTCACCAATCGATGTTTCAAAGTGGAATGAATTTTTCACTCTCCGATTCACAAGTAACGAGCTCAATGAAGAAACAGAGCGTCTCCAAGGTTCACAGAAGCCAGAAAAGCCTAGAAATCCCGACGAATGTCACTACCGACATCGATTACGTACAAAGTGAACATTGCTGGAATTAATGGTAAATTGCATTGGAATAGGAAATTCGGGTGAATATAGTAGAATATAGAGAGCGTTTCAACTTTTTTGTCAGCATCTTGTCTTTCAATCATTCAGTTCGTTATTTGTTCAACTATTTTCAATTTTTGGTCAGTTCTTGTTATAGATTATAAAATTGTTTTATGGAATATCAATACTCAATAATCTATACTCATTCTCGGTATATCACAGTCTTATGAACGATTTTCTTATTCATTTGTCGGGATTTCTAGGATTTTCTTGCTTCTGTGAGTCTTGGAGACGCTCTTTTTCATATCTGAGGTCATGACTCGTGGATCGGAGGGCGAAAAATTCATCCAATTTGGCAAGAGATAGGGAGAGTTCACAAATTGATCTCACGATCGGGTGAAACGTCGATTGCTAATTTTTTTTCTAATTTTATAGATTTTTCAAAATGTTCAAGTGCCGTTTTCATTGTGAACGGGTTGTTTGCGACCTATGGTTCCTCCGGGACTTTTGTTGTTGTTCTCAACAAGTAAAGCTTTTAGAAACCGTAAACAAAAATTTGACCCATTTGACCCCCAAAAACGAGGTCGGGATTAATTTTGCGGGGGCATGTTTTCGAAGATCTCCACCAATCTTAAACTGAGAGAATCATCTGATGAAGTGACGACACATAATTTCTTAACACCCTGTACATAATTCTCACCGTTGGAGTAAGCACCGCAAAACTCGTCGTTGCTTATGACGGCATTGCCTTGGGAGGGACTGAAGGACGTCTTGCATTCAGCGTTGGATACGTAGGTGACTTCTACGGTTTGCAGAACGGGACTGGGCGTGCTGACAGACCTTCTGCCAAAGCCATCAATTTTCCCTATTGTACCGGGTTTGAAACCCCGATCCCTGATGCTGGAGACGTCTAAACAGGCGGGAAGAACTGCCAGGGAGAATTCAAACGGGTCCTTAAGTTCTACTAACGCTATGTCCGAGGCATAGCCGTGGAGCAGGCCGAATTGTTCGCAGTATCTGTACACATTTTTCACCTGGAACATACGGGAACAAAAGCTTGAGGGATTAGCGAGCGTCGTGAAGGATTCGTGTAATCGAAAAACTTGTCTTATTGGTATGTCAACATTTTTATGAAAAATCCTTGGTGGGTCAAGAACCTTTTGCACTACGTCAATTGCATTGGAATCATCGTCGATATTTCTTCCTGCGGTAACGCGGAAGCGCCTGGGATCCTCTATTACCCCAGATTTTTCTTCGACCACGCAGTGAGCTGCGGTCACCACGAATTTGGTTTGAACAATGGTAGCACTGCATCGGAATTGAAGTTCAGGTCCTTGAGGTGTATCGATTTCCCTCCAAAGGTTCGCGTGCCACGGAAAGGCTCCAACTTCCGACGGAATCCCATTTATTGGTAACTTTCTTTGTCCGGAACCATTCACCACACCGCACACTGGAAACAGGTCACGTTGGAAAGTGACAGATACGTTTGAAGAACAATACAAGAAGTATTCATAAAGGTCATCATAAAGGACTGCATTCAATTTTTAACACCTGCACTTGTATACTTGCGGCGCTTCGATTTCTATTTCATAAATTATACTCGAACTATGTCAGACCTGGACTGCAAGTGATGGGCTCTGGCTTCCATCTCCCAATCGGATTGCACTCAACATCCTGCTCGATGCCCGTTATGAATGTCGTATCCAGTCCGTAGTTGATGCGACAAGTCACTCTGGCTCTGGTGTATGGGAGCACTGGAGATCCGCAGCTCACCCGATCACCAAATCGGGAACAAGTGGCCGCCCTTGAGATCGAATTCAAGGGAGCGCATGTAGACACTATAAAATTTTTTGCTATCAGTAAAATCACGAATTATAGAATACAGTAGAAGATATTATAATTTGAACCCATTGCATAAAGGATTCGAGGATTGAACATCATAGGTTTTGGCCTTATTGATCCTCTTACGTCACGAATATCAATGAAAAATATACAGATAATTTTTCTGATTCTCTCCGCAAGTGCGTTTGTTCTGTCGAAGAATGGAACTCGCGAGCATGTTTGCACTTTCTGAGAAAGTTTTATTGACATACCGATGCAGACGGGGATGCTCGACCACTTTCCTTCGGCTTCACAATAAACGTCACTATTTCCTCTGATGATAAAATCTGCTGCACAGTTGTAGACCAACCGGCTACCGAGTTGTAGTGAAGTACCCTGAGGAATATCGCAGTTCGTTTTGCCCTTGCAGAAATTCCTATGTAGTTTCCATTGTCCGTTTATAGGCTGCGGTGGTACAAGGCAGAACGAGTATAAACTCGTTGACGATTCCAATGGTCCCAGCTGCCGTAAGGACGTCGACGAAATTAGTGATGGCAACCTGATCGACGGTCTCGATGGCCTGAACCGACCAGTTTGCAGTGTCGACGTTGTTTGTATCCTCGGGACCCTTACTCTGTAGACCCTTCGTACGTGCGTTGGAGTTATTCTTTGGTCCCTGGACAGTAATCGAACAATCATGAAGGCTGCTCAGATTATTCATACAATTTTTTTTTTAAGCTGAAATATTATTTCGTCTACATATGATATGAGTATCGCCATGCCTTTCGTCGTCGTAGAGTCTGAGGAATATTGAAGAAGGAATACGCGCCGAAGCTCTCGGACATTCTGGAAGGAGTTCGTCGCTGTTATCGAGACAGTCCTTGACACCGTCACAATTCGCGTTCTCATGGACGCATGCTCCATAATCACAGCGGAAAAACTGTTTTGGGCAAGTCAGTTCGGATCTCGAGCATTCAGCCTGTGTCTCATCGCTCTGGTCCGAGCAGTCAGCTCTTCCATCGCATAGCAATTCACCCTGGATGCACTCGCCATTTCGACACTCGAATTGCCCGTCGCTACATCGAATTCCAGACAACATTTCAGTATACCAACAGGTAGTCGGATGGATGGAAAAAAAAAAAAAAAAAAAAAATCGAAAGGATTCGAAAGGATCGAAAGGAAAGGAAGTCTAACAAAAAATTGGATTTACAGACTTAAAACTGCGAATTCGAACCCCAAAAAGTCGTTAATGTCGACATATATACCTACATATATTTATGATAAATTATACTTTAAATTGTATGCGAGTCGAGATCACAAATTATAGGTACCCACCGAATATGGCAAATATATGTTCAAGTATCGCTTACCCACAAGTCCCAAATTCTTCTTGATCGAATTCTGAATCACTGCTCTCGACTACGATGATTTGAGTGATTTCAGACGAGGCGAGAGAGCAGAGGAACGCTGCATTCCATCATTAGAAAAATAAAATTTTTAGACGATTAATAAAAGTTATTCGTGGCAGGTAATTTTATTCCCATAATTCCTTAGAATTCCTATGGGGTCGAATCAATTTTTGAGCCGCATAGCTCCGCGGTAAAATATGTCAAAACATTAAAACGAGTTACTTCTGGCTGCAATGAGTCTAGGTTTGAAAAAGGAACAAGACTGACATCTTGGGAGTCCCACAGATATGTATCAAAAAAAAACTGCAATAAACCGTTTCGTCTCAGTGGCTCTGATTGATCCTATACGGGCCACAATATAGTATGATGTGAATTAACGGATTTTTCGACAAATTGTGTAAGCAGACGGTTGAGACTTCAAGATGTTATACGTGAGAAGCTGTCTGGTAATAGCGTATACAGATGTAATCAACATTAGCATAGAGTAAATATTGCAAGAGACTAGGGATAATGAATTGTTGGACGTGTGAGGTATTGCACATACATTGTACATACGTATGTATGTACATACATACCATCGTATTCACATATGGGTGTATAACACACAGCTACAAAACTTTTTCGCAACATCTTAGCAATTCTCAGTAATGATATGACATTGGAGTGTTGACTATTTTCGTCGGAAACTTTCTAATCTCGTATGCATTTTCAGACCAACGAAAATAGCACGATGCCGGCAGATATGATCAATGTAATATCATGTTTGCTTCGGTACATGCAACCTTGCCCGCGGACATAATCTGGTTCAATCGAAGTTTCACCTTCGGCTGAAGGTATACTGAAATGACAAATTCTCCAGACCATTTTGGAAATGCGATATTATACTGCGTCCTCGTGAATATTATTGTGTCCAGCTTGTTATACCAACGTCAAACCATTGACAATATTGTAGAATTTCGATGCATCCGTAAGCCCACGTTCAGTGCGTATACCTACCCGTAACTGTATACATAGGTATGTATACATATACCGAGAGATTACCGTGAAAGTTAACAATCAGTCATAGCCAACTCGGCACACTCCACGTTTTTCGTCTCTTTTCCACAGGCCGGCCATCCGCAATTTCTTTCTTTTCTGATAAAAATGATAAACATCGGAAAGAATTGAACGAAAAAAATGAAAGACAAAACATAGCGGATGGCCAGACTGCAATAGACAGACGAAAAGCGTGGAGTGTGTTGAGTTGGCTGTGACTGAGGAGTGTTAACTTTCACGGTAAATACGTACTGGCTGTATGAGCACCTAAACCGGTTCCATTAATGTCCCATAGCAATTCCTAATAGTTATTTTCTTCACCTTATTTTTCATACGCGCGGTACATACATTATTAGGTATACTCATGCTCTTGTACCACAGTGCAATTATACAGATGAATTATCAATCGCTTAAGTGGGTTTCTGTGGCAAACTTTCTCATTCTTAGCAGAAAACCAATCGAGAGGAATCGCGTAATCGTGAACTCGTGTAAGAATCAAGTATACCGAATTGACTTTGCACAAGTTGCCAAGATCAGTTACCACTGTAAAATGAAATATTGTTGTGTTTCCGGTACAATGTTAATATAATCAGGAGAATATTGATTCTTTTTCGAATACGTATGCAGTTATGGGTACGTATGTATGTACGTACATACATACATATAAGTATGTGAAAAACATGTGATGCTTGATTCTTTCAAGATAACGAACCGACCTGCAGTAATAAGAAAACGCAGAGCCGCGGGTATTCGTAATCTTGAAGCGAAATACTGAATGAATACCGATTCTGTATGAGTCGGAATTTCACTTTATAATATCTTCGTGAATGTTCCAAATTTGTTAGTAGGCACTCAGTAGATAACTTATTTTGCTTGGTAAAAGCTGTGGGAAATGAACGAGACACGTTTTATTTTTTGTTAATCGGAACTGCGAATTACAGATGCGGCAACATATACATACATATATGTATACACATATTGATGGTGGGAGGTGAACTGTTGAATTTTACAAGATTTAACTCACCAGATACGAGTGTTAGAGCGACCGAGTATTTCACCCACAGAAATAACGTCATCTCGAAGAAATAATTATATCAGCAGCAAGTAGCGCCAGACGGAGTCGCCCAGAAATTCACGGTGAATCAAAAGTTCGGCATCAGAACCATACCCACGTGTCTGCGCACGTTAAATGGTCGTAGTCGACTGACCAGTTTGGAGAAAATTCATTCGGAATCAGACAGAAGTGAAAATATAAAAGTCACCGTATGCACGAGGGGACATAAGTCAAGGCCGATGTGCGGCTTAAATTTTTTACGATACGTGAAGTTCATTATAGTTGGACATATCAAGGCTCTTCATTAACGATCGTTCCACAGCTCATTAATATGTATTATTCCTTCATCGACATGCTCACTCGGTAGTTTGGTAAGTGCAATGGACAGGAATCAATCATATACGACGGCAGGAGTTCAAACTGATTCGAACTAATTTTATAACAGAAATAATCAAGTGATTTCATCTCCCCGACGCGCCATTCTTACTGCACTCGCATACTTTCGTTGAGCCATTAACTTTCTCTACAAGCGGACCGAACGTAAACGAATTTCAAAGTTCGAAGATCGATCTGCCAATTGCTGCAAAATAGTAAAATCTTTCGAATTATAATTTTTCTACGTATAGGTATAGGCAAGAAGTTGTCTATCGCTAAAACCTGTCAGACCAATCGTAAAAATTACTCCTCGACATTTACGTGAGAGTTTTCGAAATTTCAAGGCTATCGGTTCGTGGTTTGCATGTGTGGTGGATATTACATACATGCCATAGTTACCCACGTGTTCCAACTATGATTGCACAAGTTCTCATTCTAGGACGAAGATTATATCAATTCGTATATAATATTATATCAGAATAATAATTGTAAATCAATTCGATTCCTATTCAGATATTTAGAGAAGAATCATAATGGATCTTACGGCTATATGGATGTATATGTATAGCGTATACCGTATACCTATGAGTAACGGAATGCCGCCTGAATTGTCGGATATGAAAAACTGCGTGAACGTCTGGTATATGTGTACATAGATATACCTATAGGTACATACATAGTGGGATGGTCCTTATTTTGAGTATTTTCGAAATTTGATCCGATCGCCCTCCGATCTTTCCAAATATGGAATAAAAAATGCCTATAAGGTTTGAGCGGTTAATATTAATATTAACACGTGCCCCAAAGTGACAAAAGTCTCAAGTGCAAAAATACATGTATTTTTGTGCAACGATTGTATAAAAATTTTCATCTCACGTGATAGTTTATCAAAAATTCTGAAACTCGGCTTGGTTGTTGCCTACAACAAGAGGTACAAAAAAGGTGTATTCATTATATTTTTTTTTTTTTCGAAAATGAATTTCCGACTTGTCGTGAAATAGAGGGAAAAAAAATAATGTGAAGGACGTAATTCGGAAATTTATTTTCGAAAAAAAAAAAAAAAAAATATAATGAATACACCTTTTTTGTACCTCTTGTTGTAGGCAACAACGGAGCCAAGTTTCAAAATTTTTGATGAACTATCACGTGAGATAACGACGTGAGATAACGTGAGATATACTATATACATTATATGTATCATCAGCGCCGGCAACTTGTGTGGGGATGGTGTGGCGGAACTCCACACCTAGATCTTGCACCACGTGGAAATTCCACACCCTCAACGTAGCGAATTTTTATTTTTTTATTTTTATAAAAATACATAATCAAGTATCGCACATGATGCTCATTTCATGTAACTAAAAATCCAAATGCGATATGCACTTATCTCAAGTATATTCAAGTTCAAATTCCTACAGAGCTATACTATACTTAGGCCAGTCAAATAGGGCTCGATTTTCATCATGAGCCTAAAAAAATTTCCGAAAGCTAGCAATTTTCAGGGCCGACGCGTTACATTATTCCAATGAACGTATACCTTGATGAAATTTTGAAATCTAAGTGCTGTACGGGGTGGAAAAATTGTTTAACCGCCAAAAACGAATTTTAGACGAATTGATTAAAAAAAGATCAAAAAAAATCTAAACCTCCAAGCTTATAGATAAATTAATTCTGAATAAAAAGTACATTTCATTTTATGAATTTGATTGATTTTTGTATTTTTTTTTTGTTTTTGGATTTTCAAATGTTGAGTGATTTGTCGTCGCGCCAAGTCGAAATAAAAATTCGTCCCCCAAACTTTGGACCCTTCCAATGCTCTAGGTATAAAAGATAGATTGGGTCACACGAGGACTTTTTTGTTGAGAATTTCATCCTTTGGAAAATCGTGTTTTCAAATTTTCGAAATTTCC
Source organism: Macrophya annulata (assembly GCA_963924015.1). Taxonomy (NCBI): domain Eukaryota; kingdom Metazoa; phylum Arthropoda; class Insecta; order Hymenoptera; family Tenthredinidae; genus Macrophya; species Macrophya annulata. The sequence continues at coordinate 26,813,324 of OZ001261.1, forward strand.
AAATTTATTTCTTGACGTTTCTGTTCTTGACCGTTTGTGTGAATAAATATTGATATATTAATATTGATGTGATTCAAGATTTACATTTTTGGCCCCCCCCCCCCCACCCTTTCTGGCCACGTCAAAAACTCCACACCCTCCGCGACGATAATTAAGTTGCCGGCGTTGATATATGTATATGCAAACTGATTTAACAATGAGATGTGTATGTGTATAATAAATAAAACCTTACTCTTCATGACACAAGTTAATTTTTCATCCACCAATACCTCTCGAACGGCATCGCGTTAATAAATTATTTCATTAATGAGGCACGATTCGGTGACTTGGGGATATCGAAAAGTGAAAGTATACTATAAACTAATGTGATAATCATCTTGCGAGAAGATCGTGAACGCCGACGCATACTTGGGAATAAATTCAATAAAATATCTCATCTTTCGCGTATACGCGTATATGTGTATGGGTATTATGTATAGGTGTATGTATAATTTATTCGTTAGAATGGTATTCTTACAAAATCGAACGTCGAACGTCGAACGTCGAACGTCGCACGTCACATATTCAAATGTTCATTAATAGCATAGAAGATGAAGATTTGTGTTCGCTGAAGTGGGTTCAACCCCCCACGTTTTAAAATCCTATACGTATGTGTAACGGATCATGCGGGACTTGTTGCTGTGACGAGGAAATGATCCCGGTTGTCTGTTGCCCCTATAATGGTTTGGTAAATGACGGAGTGACCCGTGGTAACCGCAAAGTTGCTTCGAATAATGGTAAGATTTCCCGATCTGTATATCCGGCAGTGGTTGGCGTGCTACGAGAAGGCCGGCTGAATTTCCGGTATTTCCCTTTTGCCTGCAGGGTCTCCGTCATCTTGGCATCAGTCGCCGTGCCGCAGTGAATTTTGTGTATTAAACTACTTAGCCAATCATGCCAAAAAGTGAGAACAATGATTTTCATTTCCTGTTGGACTATAACTTATTCAGTTTTCTTACATTTCTTTAACCTTGACTGCAGTGTAGGTCCAATTGTTCTGCCGTAATTTGGTATTAGCCGGCGATCCGGCCGGATATTGGTGGTATCCGACAGACCTGCCGTATAGTGAAAAACAGGCCGGATAGGCCGGATACCGGATAGTAACCGGATATCAGGCACACCCCTACTTATATCTATCACTAGCATACCTATATAATTGTGTAAGCCCAGGAGAAATGTTAATCATATTTACCGTCGATTCGTGGCTAAATTGTGATCGTCTTCAAAATGAATTTTTTAAATTTCTTCATATCTTTCATCGCCATTGCTTTGAGAACATCTCAAAACAGTAATTCGTAAAAGTTAGATTCGCCAATGTATTATACCTGATTCGCAATGTTGCTTCTTGGCATTCCAGCATGCGCGTCCGTTTATATTATTAGTAGATTGCGATCCGAAGGTGAACCATGCGCAATGTTAAACTCACAGGTGATCTTTTACAGCGAAAGAATTGAAAACTTTTATTGATTTTAATTATGAGAGAGTTCATTCCATTCGTCAAGGCAACGATCAGTTTTCTGAATTTAGTGGAGAAAAACAACGTATAGCTATATGTATACATACAGCTACTGCTCTATGTATACCTCCATGCTATTATAATAGCTGTGACCATGCAGTCTACTAATACGGATCCAGTATCTTGTACGAGTGGCATTATCGTAAAACTAATTCTTTTTAGTGGGGAACAACTCTGTAACCGTTATAGAATTATTGCGCGTGAGGCAGTGCATATGTACTAAAATTAATGCATCGAGAATATTCAGCTGCACCGTACCTGATGCGGAGAAGTAACATATTTGTGATTGTATTTCATCGAGTCGCAACTTAGAATTTAGAGACATCATTGTCGGTCGTCGATTCGTCGATTCGTCGATTCGTCGATTCGTCGATTCGTCGATATAATAATGAAATTGGCATGCCAAAAATAAAAAAAATAAAAACGTTCTCGTTCATATTTATTCTCAAAATTCGATTTTGGAATGTATACTCGCTTGTGATGGAACATCTGCATAGCGATCGACAGATTTGCTGATAAGTTTTGGATTCTCGATTCTCATCCCGGAGATGATTACGGGAAACCACGTTGTAGTGGAAAAGCTTGCTTGGTATTATATTTGAATGCAAGGTATAAGGTTCGTTGATCAATATGATTAAAAATCGATTATCGTGGTTGTGAATAGGGATGAAAATAATTACATTACTCTTTCATTAAAAACAAGCGGTTACGGATACCTTTGAAACTCTGTCATCACGAGGGGTTGAAAAATTAGGAATAATTTGAAATAATTTTGCGATAAATTTCAATCACAATCATATAAGATCGCAGAGAAGAGAAAGATATGATTTATGATAACAACGGTCAGCATATATTATGCAGGACCGTTGGATATTCTTTGTTTAGATGTGGTGCGTGGCATTTCAAAAGTGAAAAAATATTCAACAACTTATCTTTGACTGTTCCTGCAGTGCATTCTCATGCTCTTTCACCTCTGTAGGCTTATCTGAAAGAAAGAGTCGCTGCAGGGAGCTGGAGGAAGTGGAAAATAACGCAGTAAATGATTTGTATATTGGCATATCTGGGAACTTGTTTTTATAGCAAAAATAAAATGGTCCTTATGGTTGAGGTTGTGTTTCTTAAAAATAAATATGTACGCATCTCAATTAATTGAGTCTCTTCATTTTGCCCCCTGGCATACAAATTACGATAACGCAAGCGAGGGGCGGGGACCTCGACGGTTTGAGGGTCGCGTCGTGATGCTGTGATCCTGATGGCGCATCTCTCCGAAAATAAATCGTTCTAGCTAACAAAGCTATCCCCAAATTGTATTTATCCAGTGCAAGATCAGTGGCGTTACAATTATGCTCACATATATATGTAATGCAGACGGAAAACATTCAGAATCTCGAAATAAGAATATTAAAATGCTATACAAAACGTAGCTTCTACAACTAACGAGTATAAATAATAGAGATACCTATTCTAGTTTCATTGAATAGTCGACGTGAAATCGGGTTTGAATATAAATCTGCAGACTTGGTATACATAGCTGGTATATAGGTATAGATATACATGCAGTATACATATACCTATATACATGTATACTACAGGTATGTGTATATAGCTATGTGAGATGTTAAGCGTATTGCAGAAAGTAGTTCGACATTCGGACGTGAATCGAGAAGGGATATTTGCCACATGTTCCCTCGCCGTCATCAAGGTTCACCCCGAGGTTCACGCCGACGAAACCTATAACCTGCCATAGGTCTTGTTCTTCAATCACCAGCCCGCCGCCTTCATTCACGTCGCAGACAGGTGATCCTGAAATTTATACGCAAATACAGGCAGATGTATACACGGGGAGAATAGATTCGTTGAATTGATCAATTTACTGCATCTGGACGCTAGAGAGAATCATGGGCGTCAAAGAATTTTTATCAGATTGATTCCGGTGATTCGTCCTCTTAATTAAGTTCGCCACAAATAACAAGCCTTACAATGATATACGATTAAGAATACGCCTGCATGCCTGCGTATACACCTCTATGTGAATTGGAATTGACGCTGGTACCCCATTATTGGATATCACTTTCTCGCCGAAAAATGATGAGGAAATTGAGGTAACGTATATTGTATCATTACATACATACACACATATATACACATATATATACATATATATATATATATATATATATGTGTATATATATATATATATATATATATATATATATATATATATATATATATATATATATATATATATATATATATATATATATATGTATATATATATATATATATATATATATATATATATATATGTGTATATATACACACACACATACCATTGATGTAACGGGCGCAAAACTTGTCAGTGCCAATGTGAACTTTGTACTGAGGTACGTCGGATGAGCGGCACTGGCTGCATGGTAGAGGCGCCCTGGCGTTATCCTTATTTTCAAATCCAGCCCCTATGCCATCCAAGTCCAAACAAGCGGGTAAAATGATTTCGGAGAGATGTAACGGCTCTTGTAATTCAAGCAATGCGACGTGTGCCTTTCCATCAGACAAGTGGGTCGGACAATCCCTGTACACATTTTTTACCTTAAACAGAAGAGTACATCAGACATGGGTTCGACCATTTGAAAAATCCTATGAAACCTATGTGAGTTTCTGTGACATATTATGAAATACTTCCATATACATATATGAGATGTGTTATATAAAATCATTTGATAGTTCATGAAAACCCCTTGAAATGCGTGAGATCAGATTAAATGGAATGTCTGAGATTTTGAATTCCGATGAATATAGCTCGTACATGTATAATTCTTTCACGTATACGAAACAACTTGGAATATAGGTATACCTACATACCTATACATATTATAGGTAGACGTAAGTATATTATTAAATGTGGAAATAAAATGGTAAATACGAACCGCGACCTTTCCGACGGTCACGGGATTGTGCAGGGGGGAATCGTAGTCCGGGACGACGTTGCCCACCATCGCGAACAGTTTCCGGGGATCCACCGTGGTATTTGTACTCTTGTCGTTGATGCATCGGGCAGCAGTCATCAGAAAGTTGTCCTTAATAATTGCGGCACCACATGCGAACACCTTTTCGCTTCGGTTTGCAGTGATAGTCTCCACATAGACAGAGGCATACCAGGGGAAGTCATGGGTCCGGTTTTTGTTTGTAATCCACGAAGTCTGATGCGGTGGCGCTTCACCACAAACTGAAATCACGATTCAACAACTTCTGGTACCTACTGGAAATCATGAGATTCTACTGTTGTATTATCAATTATTGACATCTTCTGACAACTGGATTGCCGACCGTTTCCAGGCCAGCTTGTACGTTTAATATTATATAGGTATACACAAGCCCGGAATATAGTTTATTCTGTGAGGATCATGCTGAACATATTCTTTGAAGATTTAATGTTGATTTGAGGGGTGATTGGTGAAGGGTCTATAGCTTGCAGGTATGGAAATAGGTTTATTTAGTGAATTTGTTTCAGAAAAACTACGTTGATTAATCGATTCCAACTTTTTCGGATATACATAGGTATGTGTTACGTCACGTGGCTACGATGAAGGACCGCAAAGAAAACAAAAAAAAAAACAATACATGTAGATCCGTTGTCACAATATCCCTACTTGTATTGGTCTGGAACGAAAATGGATTGAAATCGTTATGTTTATAATACGGTCGTCATTATAATAATAGTTGGGTCCTGCCAGATGAGTTTTTGATTTGAAAAATAATAAAATGGCTATAACGAATGAAAGAAACTTAAAAATCGCGAAGCATTTTTTTAAATACAATTTTGGACAGAGTGAAACAAAAAATATATAAGGAAAATTCTGCCCACGTTTCAGTACGTAGGAGTTTGTTCTATACATAATTGTATGTCATCGAGAGAGAAATTTTTGTAAATTTTTTCAGAATTTTTAAAAAGATCCTTATTTGAAGTTGAAGAAATTCGTAGCGTCGAAGGGGTTGAAATGAAAATTCTTGAAGAAGAAAAAAAAAAAAGAAAAAAAAAAAATTGAAAGGTTCTCCAGAGACAGAACAATAACATAAAACATTATAAAAATCAAAGGTGGACAGCCCCATTATACACTCAGGGATAAAACTAACGGTGAAAACCGGTCCATCTTCAAAATATTTTATATTTATATTTTATTTTATATTTAATATTTTTTTTATATTGTCTCAAAATTTTGACATTCCAACAGTATGTTTGGTTCAGTCCGAGAATATACTGTTAAGATGACAAACTTGTAGTCAATATAGATTTAAAAAATTCATTTGGACGTATTCAAATAAATATCCTCTAAAAAATCGTGTTTTTAGTTTTTCGAAATTTTCAAATTCGTTCAAACCCTAAGCGATTTTTTTATCGTTTTTGGCGGTTAAACAATTTTTCCACCCCGTACAGCACTTAGATTTCAAAATTTCATCAAGGTATACGTTCATTGGAATAATGTAACGCGTCGGCCCTGAAAATTGCTAGCTTTCGGAAATTTTTTTAGGCTCATGATGAAAATCGAGCCCTATTTGACTGGCCTAAGTATAGTATAGCTCTGTAGGAATTTGAACTTGAATATACTTGAGATAAGTGCATATCGCATTTGGATTTTTAGTTACATGAAATGAGCATCATGTGCGATACTTGATTATGTATTTTTATAAAAATAAAAAAATAAAAATTCGCTACGTTGAGGGTGTGGAATTTCCACGTGGTGCAAGATCTAGGTGTGGAGTTCCGTCCCACCATCCCCACAAAAGTTGCCGGCCATGTTTTTTACAGTTTCATCCAAATATGAAAAGTCGAAAAATCATTTTTCCACAATGGGATAGCCAATAAAAAGATACGGTTTTTAATGTACTTTTCAGTGAATTCATTTGAGAAAAATCGGAGGATACGCTCTAGTCGACATTAATTTTTTTCTGCTTTGAGAGATCATAAACTGAAACCAGATGTCGAATAATTTTTGTTGAGGAATATGTATGTACGTCTTTTTTTGTCGAAAGGTACCTGAAAAAAATTGGCATCACAAAAAAAAAATGTCGAGGCAATGGCCGCTCGATTATAGCTGGAATGCCCCATATATTAATTATACAGATATTATTAATCGTATGATATTTAAAATTTTGAAAAGGTTGAGTGTAATTTCAGGAAAAACTTTCGTTAAAAAGAATTCTATGGACTACAAAAAAGGTCCCTTAACATTTCTCGCTATAAAGCTCAATAGTTACAGAGATAATCGCTATAAAAAACCATAAAAACGTAATTCGACTATTTTGCATCTCGTAAAATCCAGTAATTGTAGGAAAGAAACAGAAAATATATATGAAGAGTCTACGGGAATGAGGGGGAATATAAAAATTTCTAATTTCTCTGATAATGAAAATAACACGTTAAATCTATTATTCCACAATCAAAGTCGGACAAAAAAAAAGTCTTTACATTTTCATAGACAATTTGATCCTAAACAACATTCATAAATAATTTTCCACATTCAGTGAATAATGATGTATTAAACAATGAAAAAGCAAAACAAAATCACTAATTTACAGGGAAAAGGGGCGAATGTTGACGAAAAAATGTTGTTTTTAAAAAAAAATTTTTCACGGTTTTTTTGTTTCAAATAGTTGTAGGAAACGCAGTATCATCGTCTTCTGAATCTGTCTGCTTTTGTTTTTTCACTTTCGATAATTTAGGAAGCTGAGAAAAAAACGTTCTCGCTCCTTCTTTACAAAATTATAGTTGAAATGTTAAGGTAATGTAGCGATAGTTCAATAACTTACAGATTGCTATACGTTAATTTTACATAACTTTTTTTATATCAAAGAATTTCTTTGGGCCTTCCCCTTTTTTCCCGTGTATATACTGTTTTTTTGAAAGACTGTAATAAGAACCAAAAAAATGATCGAATCCAAAATCTGATATTGTCAGCATATAGAGAACTCTTCAAACTATACCTATATACAAGAAACTATGTTTCATTGAAAAAGTTGAAAAATTGACAAGCCCACTATTTCCCGTGGACCCTTAACATATGATCAAATCCAAATTGGATTTGGACGAGACGAATAAATATTATTGTTGTTATTATTATTATTATTATTATTATTATTATTATTATTATTATTATTTCTAATAGTCTTCGCGTGTTATAGCTATACATAGGTATACACTCTCACCGCCACCTCGGTACCGTAAAGCTCCTAATACTCAACCGTGATTATAATGTAATAGCCGGGAACAAACCTGCAGGTATGCATGTAAGGGGATCCGGGTTCCAATTTCCGTTCGTGTCGCACACAGTCCCGTTCCAGTCTGATACTGCAGTGCTCAATTCCTCTTTGTACCCGCGACTGCAGCTTATTTCGGCCCGCGTCCCCGGCGGCATTTCAGAGTCACAATCTGACAAATCGCCCAACGGGGAAGTGCAAGACGTCCTTGTTGACCGAGAGTTCAGAGGATTGCATTTTACTTCTGAAACATTGCGAACGAAACTTGGTACGAACAAAATGGTTCGTCAAGTACCATGTCCGACATGCACATGCACAACCTCATTTATCATAATTGTCATTGTCTCTCTCATAATATACATATAGTATAACTATTATAGGTATGCACTCATCTGACATATTGCAACTGTGAAACGATACATGAACTCAAGCTCTGATCAAAGTTCATAGGATCACAGTACACCGCATCTTCCGCACTGTCCGACACGGGGCAATTGATATATCATACTATAGCGAGCAGCCTCCGTCATTTATAATTACGTATACGAACATCAAGTTGAAGGTAGATGTGACCGACGGTATGTCGAAAGATTGAAACAGGAGAAGCGTTTTTGAGGCAAAAGAACTTTGAGGCGCACCGATAAATTTCCCGGTCAAATCAGAACTGTACACGTATACATACCTATAATGTTACTCAACTGAATACACGTATAGTATAGGTATACCTATACAGTATACATATACCTATGTATAATGGTCGGGAATTTTCGGCACTCACCGATGCAAACGGGTAATGGTGACCAGCTTCCTCCTTCTCCACAGTAGACGTCGGTGCTTCCGTTTATCTTGTACCCAGGTGTACATCTGTAGACCAGGTGACTTCCGGGTTCAAGCTCCAAGCTCTGAGAAATATCGCAGTCCACTTCTCCGCCCGTGGTACAGAGTGATCGATGCAGTTTCCACTCACCGTTGGTTGGCTGGGGTGGTGCCAAACAAGAAAGATTCGCATTGTTGACGCTTCTTATATCGGACGTATTCTCGATGCCTTGGCCCCGTCCAAGTTGGATAAGAGCTATTTCAGGTTTATAATCGTCAGGATATTTGTGAAAAATGAATAATATTGGACAAATGAAGTAACTTTAACTCTCTCAACGAAAGAAATTGATTTCAATTAGAAAGTAATCATTACATGTATCCGGGAAAGTCCACAAATTATCAACAAATAAACTGGACGTCAAAAATTTGAGCTGTCTGAAATCTTTACCTTTCAAAGTGTGCTCCAAGATTGGAAAGTACACCAAGTCTCATCCCTTTGTGACTTACCGTTCACGAGATATGCAACATTCAATTTTCGTACTTCGACGTAAATGAACGTCACCATTTTTTTTTTTTTTTTTTTTTTTTTTTTTTTAATATTTATCTTGTAGCATTATTTACACGCTCGATTGACAAAGGTCTGTAAATAATACCATCAATTCCATTCCATCAATTGAATTTAGCTCATCCGAGATCCCGAGGCTGCAGTCCCACTCTGAAAATTTTCCGCTTCTTATTGAAAAAATCTCAGCCCTCGGATGTAGAATTCAAAAGAATGATTAAATTTGTGCGGTGCACTCGAAAAAGCTGTTTTCACACGAGAAAAAAAAAGTGTTTTTTTGACGGACTTTGAAAAGATATTCAAAAATGAAAGAAATATTCGAAAAGGTGTGAATTTTTCACATGAGAAACCTATTTTCTTCATATTCTGCAATGATAGAAATTCGCATTCAACCCTCTGCAGTTACGTCAGAGTACGAAAATTGAATGTTGCATATCTCGTGAACGGTAAGTCTCAAAGGGATGAGACTTGGTGAACTTTCCAATCCTGGAGCACACTATACGAAAGGTGAAAGTTTCAGACGAATCAAATCTTCGACGTCCAGTTCATTTGTTGGTAATTGGTGCAGTACTTGCCCGTATGTATGGTTGGGCGGGCGGGGTAAAATTAATTTTGATACTCTCACATGGGCTCAAATTTCTCGAAATGAATTTAAAAAGAAAAAGATTTTCAAAAGTTACAGGTCTCTATCTCAATTTTAACCCGTGCCCCACCGGCTACACATATATAACAGGTATATGTATTATATGGGGCTTTCCATGTGAAGTCACCGAGCCTCTGACTCTGACCATTTCTAATTTGGCTGATTTTCATTTTACGCTCTAGTACCCATTTGAAAAAAAAAAAAAAAAAAAAATGGCGAAATAACCATTACCAATTCTGGAAACATTCAAAGTATGAAATCGGAGAAAAAAGGAAGAATTATATAACGTGAATTTTCAATCACAATAATGTTTTATCAATATTCATTAATATTTATTTGTATAATAATATTTTGCGTATACCACTGCACCTATATTTTGTTAACTCATTTTCTTCTAATTGCGTATAAAAATGTAATGCTCTTATCAGGAGTACTTTTTTACATTTAAGATAATATGTTTCGCAAGTGTATAATTGCCGAATACACTTGCGAAATTTTTATCAGCGGAAGATTACAAGGCAGTCGATGAAAAATGAATGTATGGATTTGGAAGTGCGAAAGTCATACCAGGCAAAAAAAAAAAAATTAGAGACAAAAAATGCGTAAGTTTACGCAAAAAATTTCGAAACATAATTACCAAATGTTTTCCTATAACATTTTATTGCAGTTTCTTGAATTCCACGAAAAAATCACAAATGGCAGAAGATATTCTGAAAGAATATTCTTCGAGATTCTTTGCATGAAATTTATACTCGTATAATAACATAATTATATGAGTTGTAGCTTTGGAAATCTTTTATTTCGTAAATTTATTTTGAACCATCGCGCATCGGAGCCTATACGATCAGAGCATCAAAATTCAAATATTATATACCTCAAATATAAGAACCACCCTAGTATACTCCGTGCTCTTCGTGCACCGCATTACATATGTATATACAGTTATTATACATAGGTATATTATACCTATATATGTGTGTAGGTACCGTTACCGGTAAAATACTTAAATACTTGATTAGTTTTTTTTCTCGCTCTGTCAGACAGAATAGGAATGTAAAGCGAAACGACCAACTGGGGATTACAAATTAGTTCGAGGCAGCAGCAATCCGACGTCAAATGATTTTTCAACAGACAAGAGCTGAGCGTGCAGAACAGAATATACATAATATATCTATAATGTATGTATACCTATATGTTTCAATCGAACTCCTGTACCTATACCATTACCAGTTGTCAGTCGATGGCATACGTTTGGATTGGCCACTAATGCTATAGACACACCGGAAGATTTGTTCTTCGATCCTCCGTCGAGGACCTTGAAAATTTAATGGTCAGGCTTGGGAATGTCTAGCGGACACTACACGACGGAGTTAGTCGCGTGTTCCTCGTTTTTTCTTCTTTTCAAGCCGCACCCACGTTTTACAACAGGTGTGACAACTTCACAACTTACACTAGTACAGGGTGTTCGAGATATAACGTGTTACGAATTTTTATAATATTTCGGAAACCATCGGCATTTGCGAGCAAAACTTGTCCGACACAAGTTGTATTGGTCCGAGTGGGAAATATGTTGGTATTATTTATATTTTATTTGGTCGATGTTTTCAAGGTGAGATTCAATTTTTTATTTGGAAATCCATTATTTTTGTGACGGCATTTTGTACTACGCTAGAAAGCAGCAACTTTTCGTCTGAAGCGATTTCTTATGCGACTTTTATGCGAAACTTTTCTCAGAAAAGTTTCGCTAGAAAACGCCTTCTTTATACGACTTACGAGAGTTCAACTCTTTGCGATTTATGTATAAGCGAACAAAATCTTCGATGCGAATAACACGTATGATACGCATGGTTCAACGGATATGAAAATATTATTATTGTTCGTTATTAAAAAAAACCACAGAAACTCTCAAATGATAGTCGCGATGCCATTCAACCTGCAGTTATCAAAAATGTAACCCATTTCCAATGATAGCAAATCCACAAATATAAAATACCATAATCGTCATCGAGATGATCGTCCGTCACCAATTATATTTCCACAGGTAATTAAACGCGGAAAGGAAAGAAATCAACACTGCATCGTATTGTAAATTTAGCGACGTTCCATCCGTATAGTGTGACTTCGTTATAATTAGTTGAACATGTATATGAATATGATATATATGTATAACTACAGACGCCCCCCAAATCGGCTCCAGATAATTCAAAAACAATTCACTAATTTTTTCACATTTTTATCTCAACTCTGACCCCTCCCACCGAGAGGGTGGATTTCCCCATTTGAAATACACGAGCTCCGGCTATATTCTCAGTATATATTTTATTGTAAGAGTAATTACTATCAAAAAAATCTGTAACTACGAGATTTTAGTGGGCATTGATCCTACTATCTCACGAAAAATTCGCATCGTCATACAAGGCAGTCTAAACGAATTGCATACCCCACCTAGTCGAATTTTTTTTTACAATTTAGTCAGGCTTAGAGGGTGTGCAATTTGACTAGATTGCCCGGTATGATGATGTGAATTTTTTGTCAGATAGTAGCATCACAATGTTCACTAAAATTTCGCAGTTACAGATTTTTTTGACAATTATTACTCTTACAATAAAATATATACTGAGAGTATAGTCGAAGCGCGTGTATTTCAAATGGGGAAATCCACCCTCTCGGTGTGAAGGGTTAGAGTTGAGATAAAAATTTGAAAAAATTAAGCAATTGTTTTTGTATTATTTGGAGCCGACTTGGCGGGCGCCTGCTAGGAAATTCTTCAGAGCCCTATAAATAAGGACCACTCTAATACTTATACATATATATATATATATATATATATATATATATATATATATATATATATATATATATATATATATATATATATATATATATATATATATATATATATATATATATATATATATATATATATATATATATATATATATATATATATATATATATATATATATATATATATATATATATATATATATATATATATATATATATATATATATATATATATATATATATATATATATATATATATATATACGATGATTTGTTCAGCGCAATGAGTTGTCACCACGATTATACTTGACATAATTGTATCTATACATAATGTATGCTAGTGACTTTCCATAACTCACCAAACAGCCACAAGTACACAGAGGTGGTTGTCCCTGCAGCAACGAACAACATCGTGAAAGTCAGTATTAGATTTGGCGAGATGTTTAGTATTAAGATATCGACGCACCGACGATCGTTTCTGTGGAATTATTTCACACCCCCTCTCTGCCGACTAACAGTGACTTCGACTCGCGACATATACACAGAGGTTTATCACAGAGATGTTTGGTTCTGACTAATCGTAACTTTGCTCTTCAAGCGTATATAATATGTAGAGTAAAGAAGGGGGGGGGGGGGGGGGGATATACAGCTCGCATAAAGAAATAATAATCCTACAACGTTTTTCGAGCCATTTTTCTTTCATTATCGCGATTGAAGCACATACAAGTCATGTGGCGTGACTAATGTTTTGAGTTCGTACCTACATCTTGTTTTGTTTGTATCCGCGGAGTGATGATGAAAATACGTTTGGAAACATTGAATTTCAATAATTGATCATAGCCCGGTCACCTAAGCATAAAATTATTGACGAATAGCGGATATCGCCCTGGTGAAAATAATTTCTACGACAGACTACGAAATATAAAAATTGTAGGAATGCTACGGATAATCATGATTTCTTGGGCTATTTTTCGTAAAAAAAACTGCGACTTTCAATGAACAATTGTTGGATTTCACTACACTGACGTGTGAGTGTATGTGAGGAATTCCATATGTTTTCACCAAGCCTCGGAGCATCATCATTTCGAATTTAGTCGTAACTATGGTACTTTGTAGTACTATCAGATAAACTTACTCAGAATTTTTGTATTTCTTTTCTTTCTTAACCATATCAATAAGATATGCATCATTGAACCGAAATTGTTGGGGTCACTTAAAATTCTGAAAAAATTACAGAAAATGCACTGTTGAAATACAAACATTTTGAGTGACTTGTTGACCGTGGTATCTTTGTTAGTTCAAAACTTGGAAACTATTTACCACCATGTGTGTATGTATACATTAGGGTGGTCCGTGTACTGGGTATTTTCGACGTTTGATCCAGTCACCCCCCAGAATCTTTCCAAGTGTATAATCGAAAATTCCTGTAAGGTTTGAGCCTTTAATATTGATACTAACACGTGCCGCAAGGCGACGAAAGTTTGAAATGCAAAAATACGTATATTTTTATGCAACGATTGTATAAAAATTTTTATTTCGTGATAGTTTATCAAAAATTCTGAAACTTGGCTCAGTTGTTGCCTATAACAAAAGTTAGAAGAAGGTATTTTCATAATATTTTTTCTTCGAAAGTATATTTCCGACTTGTGAAATAGAGGGAGGGAAATAGTGTAGATCCCTGTTTGAAATGTCAGATAGCTTACGATAGGATCGTATAAGGATTCTGATAGAACATCGGATAGAGTTCGATCAGTTTTCGATTCGTCTGTATGCGGACTTGAGCGGTACACGAAATTCAATCCGTATATCTTATTTAGGCCCGTCCGGAATTGTATTCTAAACGCTGACCTTTATCATCCGAATACTTATCTGCTTCTATGTGGATCCCATCCGCTGGGAAAACACGCAATGTACTTCGCACGGCCCTGTCCACAATGTATCCTGAACGGTGATCTTTATCATTCGGATACTTATCTGTTTGTATGCGGATGCAGCCCGGTAGAAGACATGAAATGTATTTTACAGGGTCCTGTCCGGAATGTATCCTGAACAGTGATCCTTATTATCCGGATATTGATCTAGTTCAGCAGGGATCCCATACGGTGGAAAACACGAAATGTACTTTACATGGCCCTGTCCGGAATCCATCCTCATTGTTGACTTCGATCATCCAGATACTTATTTGCTTCTATGTGGATCCCATCCAACGGAATACGTGGAATTTCATCCGGAACCATTCGTCCTGGAATAACGATACATATTCGGCCCTGTTCAGGTTGCTACGACTCTATCTCATTTGACGTCCTCTGCGACTCTGAATTTTTTCAGAATTTTATCTCGGAAATATTTTCGATTTTGGATCTCGGAAAATATACCTGGGATAAGATTCCGAAGACTTTATCTCCCGAACCGTTGGTCCAGGAAACAAATGACCCGATGAGACTCCATCTCATTTGACGTCCTCTACGACTCTGAATTTTTTCAGAATTTTATCTCGAAAACATTTTCGATTTTGGATCTCTGAAAATATTCGCGGGATCAGATTCCGACGACTTTATCTCCCGAACCGTTGGTCCAGGGAACAAATGACCCAATGGAACTCTATCTCATTTGACGTCCTCTACGACTCTGAATTTTTTCAGAATTTTATCTCGAAAACATTTTCGATTTTGGATCTCTGAAAATATTCGCAGGATCAGATTCCGACGACTTTGTCCCCCGAACCATTGGTCCTGGGAAGAAATGACCCAATGAATTTTCATCTCTCTTAACGTCTTCCACAACCCTGAATTTTTTCAGAATTTTATCTCGCGAAAAATCGCGATTTCCGAACTTCCATAATATTCGCGGGATCAGATTCGGACGACTTTATCTCCCGAACCATTGGTCCTGGAAAAAATTAACCCCATGAATTTTCCTCTCTTTCAACGTCCTCTACAACTCTGAATTTTTTCAGAATTTTATCTCGCGAAAAATTGCTGTTTTGATTTCACCATAATATTCGGGGAATCAGATTCGGACGACTTTATCTCCCGAACCAGTGGTCCTGGAAAGAAATGACCCAATGAATTTTAATCTCTTTTAACGTCCTCTACAACCCTGAATTTTTTCAGAATTTTATCTCGCGAAAAATTGCGATTTTGAATCCTCGATAATATTCGGGGAATCAGATTCGGACGACTTTATCTCCCGAACCATTGGTCCTGGAAAAAAATGACCCAATGAATTTTCATCTCTTTTAACGTCCTCTACAACCCTGAATTTTTTCAGAATTTTATCTCGCGAAAAATTCCGATTTTGATTTCACCATAATATTCGGGGAATCCGATTCGGACGACTTTATCTCCCGAACCATTGGTCCTGGAAAAAAATGACCCGATGAATTTTCATCTCTTCCAACGTCCTCTACAACCCTGAATTTTTTCAGAATTTTATCTCGCGAAAAATTGCGATTTGGAATCCCCGATAATATTCGGGGAATCAGATTCCGACGACTTCATCTCCCGAACCATTGGTCCTGGGAAAAAATGACCCAATAAATTTTCATCTCTTTTAACGTCCTCTACGACCCTGAATTTTTTCAGAATTTTTTCTCGCGAAAAATTCCGATTTTGATTTCACCATAATATTCGGGGAATCAGATTCGGACGACTTTATCTCCCGAACCATTGGTCCTGGAAAAAAATGACCCAATGAATTTTCATCTCTTTTAACGTCCTCTACAACCCTGAATTTTTTCAGAATTTTATCTCCCGAAAAATTGCGGTTTCCGAACTTGCATAATATTCGCGGGATCAGATTCGGACGACTTTATCTCCCGAACCATTGGTCCTGGAAAAAAATGACCCAATGAATTTTCATCTCTTTCAACGTCCTCTACAACCCTGAATTTTTTAAGAATTTTATCTCGCGAAAAATTCCGATTTCCGAACTTCCGTAATATTCGCGGGATCAGATTCCGACGACTTTATCTCCTGAACCATTGGTCCTGGAAAAAAATGACCCGATGAATTTTCATCTCTTTTAACGTCCTCTACAACCCTGAATTTTTTAAGAATTTTATCTCGCGAAAAATTGCGATTTTGAATCCTCGATAATATTCGGGGAATCAGATTCCGACGACTTCATCTCCCGAACCATTGGTCCTGGGAAAAAATGACCCAATAAATTTTCATCTCTTTTAACGTCCTCTACGACCCTGAATTTTTTCAGAATTTTTTCTCGCGAAAAATTCCGATTTTGATTTCACCATAATATTCGGGGAATCAGATTCGGACGACTTTATCTCCCGAACCATTGGTCCTGGAAAAAAATGACCCGATGAATTTTCATCTCTTTTAACGTCCTCTACAACCCTGAATTTTTTCAGAATTTTATCTCCCGAAAAATTGCGGTTTCCGAACTTGCATAATATTCGCGGGATCAGATTCGGACGACTTTATCTCCCGAACCATTGGTCCTGGAAAAAAATGACCCAATGAATTTTCATCTCTTTCAACGTCCTCTACAACCCTGAATTTTTTAAGAATTTTATCTCGCGAAAAATTCCGATTTCCGAACTTCCGTAATATTCGCGGGATCAGATTCCGACGACTTTATCTCCTGAACCATTGGTCCTGGAAAAAAATGACCCGATGAATTTTCATCTCTTTTAACGTCCTCTACAACCCTGAATTTTTTAAGAATTTTATCTCGCGAAAAATTGCGATTTTGAATCCTCGATAATATTCGGGGAATCAGATTCCGACGACTTTATCTCCCGAACCATTGGTCCTGGAAAAAAATGACCCGATGAATTTTCATCTCTTCCAACGTCCTCTACAACCCTGAATTTTTTCAGAATTTTATCTCGCGAAAAATTGCGATTTGGAATCCCCGATAATATTCGGGGAATCAGATTCCGACGACTTCATCTCCCGAACCATTGGTCCTGGGAAAAAATGACCCCATAAATTTTCATCTCTTTTAACGTCCTCTACGACCCTGAATTTTTTCAGAATTTTTTCTCGCGAAAAATTCCGATTTTGATTTCACCATAATATTCGGGGAATCAGATTCGGACGACTTTATCTCCCGAACCATTGGTCCTGGAAAAAAATGACCCGATGAATTTTCATCTCTTTTAACGTCCTCTACAACCCTGAATTTTTTCAGAATTTTATCTCCCGAAAAATTGCGGTTTCCGAACTTGCATAATATTCGCCGGATCAGATTCGGACGACTTTATCTCCCGAACCATTGGTCCAGGAAATAAGTGGAACCAGGAAATAATATCCTGCGAAGCAACAAATTTTCTATCCATTAATTTTTATTCGTTTTCTCGAAAACCAATTGAGATAGAGATCTGCAACTTTCAGGATCTTGGTATCTCATCAAGACCTACATATCCTCAAAGCATGATAAAAATATCTTTCCGGGGCCGATTCACCATTTCTATCCCCCTATGGCCTTCTAGCTCTTTCAACGGGAACACGTACCGCAAGGTAATATTTTTTATTCAAGTTTTTTTCAGTAATTGTTCGGTTTATTGACGAGTCCTCGTATACTCGTCCGTTCGGTCAATTTACAGAATGAAATCTAGGAATACTCTACAAGGAAAATACCTGTATCGTTTTTCTCATTCTTCTCGAAAGTTAGATTTACCAATTAAGAGTAATCAACCCCTGACAGGTCCACATGATTTTTACTGCACTTGACAGGGGTAGACTGACCCGAAAAGGGACGGCGATCTTCAAATAAGAATCGTGACGCTTGTAATAATCGTAAAAAGTTTTTTCTTCTTTCAGACATTCACCGCATCCATACGAAAATACGTTTTTTATAACGATATACCAAAATAATATGTACTTTTATAACTATTTTCGAATACAAATATCAAAATATAATCCATACTTACATTTTAGGATAGTTAGATCGATTCAAAAGTTGATAAGAAAAAAAAAAAATACTCAATTTGGTGAAAGCAAAAATGTTCACGATACTGGTACACTGTTCCTAATTGGGTCATCAAAAAATAAAGATGTAGGTTGTAACGTCGTAACGTTGCTCAATAATTACTTTTATTCATTATTAATAATTATTACTTATTATATCTAACCTGAGCATTGTATGAATAAATTTATTTATTGACGCGGAGCCTCTATTTTCTCAAGGCGCTTACGGGCTTATATTTTAGATGTATGGGAGAGGGATGATTTAATTCAGGTAAATACGGAACAAATAATAATATAAATAAATATTTATCAAATAAAAGGAATGCGTGAATTATGCAAGCAAGTTATGTTTAAATTATTCTGTTATGAGCTTTTTATGCGTATAAATCTACTTATAAGCAAGTGTGTAACTTATATTGATAAATTATAATATGACTGACGTAATACAGCATTTAAAGTATACGAGACAGAATTGGATATTCAAAGTAAATGGAATATATATGTATAAAACAAAGAGTCTGAGGCAAAGCTCTCGAATATATGTATACAAGTTATGGAGAGATCGGGCTCATACCTTGTAAGTTGAATACAGTGGACTCCCGTTAAGTGCTCGTGCTCGGGGCTGCAGACAGCCTAAATTCGGAGAAATGCGCACTTAAATGGAGCCTCCACTACGCTTACTAGTTCTCGGAAATACTACACAGTATAATCGAACTAACAAAAGAATAGGCGGCTGAAACCACATCACCCATAAAAAGACGGCGCGAGAGTGGGGGGATCTGTCGATTCTGTGAAATATGCCGAAAACGTAGAAATTTCACGAAAGCGAGTACTTAACGGGGGAACACTTAACGGGAGTCTACTGTATTATGTTTGTGAAAATCAAATAAAAATCGATCGATTCTTATAAAAGATACATTGGATCTGACAGACCAGTTGCGCGCCACTGGCGAGTCTCACCAACGATCTTGCAAAAAAGACAAAGAATTGTTATGTATTGTTGTAGACAAAAAAAAGGTTACAGTCAGTTCATGATCCAGACGGTAACCACCGACTTACAACAATCGTAACAAATCGATGTATAGTGATTTCTAGTTGAAATGTCGGAAGGCAGGCTTAATGAGCAAACGGAAAAATAACTTTGATAGCGAGAAAGACTTTTGCATGGGGCCTCGTTGGTACCTAGTCAACGGGGTACCAGCGCAAACCTGCAGATGGCGCCACGAGTTTCTGTGATTATGCGTTCAGACTTCATCTCCCGAACCATTGGTCCTGGAAAAAAATGACCCAATGAATTTACATCTCTTTTAACGTCCTCTACAACCCTGAATTTTTTCAGAATTTTATCTCGCGAAAAATTCCGATTTTGATTTCACCATAATATTCGGGGAATAAGATTCGGACGACTTTATCTCCCGAACCATTGGTCCTGGAAAAAAATGACCCGATGAATTTTCATCTCTTCCAACGTCCTCTACAACCCTGAATTTTTTCAGAATTTTATCTCCCGAAAAATTGCGGTTTCCGAACTTGCATAATATTCGCGGGATCAGATTCGGACGACTTTATCTCCCGAACCATTGGTCCTGGAAAAAAATGACCCGATGAATTTTCATCTCTTTTAACGTCCTCTACAACCCTGAATTTTTTCAGAATTTTATCTCGCGAAAAATTGCGATTTTGAATCCTCGATGATATTCGGGGAATCAGATTCGGACGACTTTATTTCCCGAACCATTGGTCCTGGAAAAAAGTGACCCAATGAATTTTCATCTCTTTTAACGTCCTCTACAACCCTGAATTTTTTCAGAATTTTATCTCGCGAAAAATTCCGATTTCCGAACTTCCGTAATATTCGCGGGATCAGATTCCGACGACTTTATCTCCCGAACCATTGGTCCTGGAAAAAAATGACCCGTTGAATTTTCATCCCTTCTAACGTCCTCTACAACCCTGAATTTTTTCAGAATTTTATCTCGCGAAAAATTGCGATTTTGAATCCCCGATAATATTCGGGGAATCAGATTCGGACGACTTTATCTCCCGAATCATTGGTCCTGGAAAAAAGTGACCCAATGAATTTTCATCTCTTTCAACGTCCTCTACAACCCTGAATTTTTTCAGAATTTTATCTCGCGAAAAATTCCGATTTCCGAACTTCCGTAATATTCGCGGGATCAGATCCCGACGACTTTATCTCCCGAACCATTGGTCCTGGAAGAAAATGACCCGATGAATTTTCATCCCCTTTAACGTCCTCTACAACCTTGAATTTTTTCAGAATTTTATCTCGCGAAAAATTGCGATTTCCGATTTTCCGTAATATTCGCCGGATCAGATTCGGACGACTTTATCTCCCGAACCATTGGTCCAGGAAATAAGTGGAACCAGGAAATAATATCCTGCGAAGCAACAAATTTTCTATCCATTAATTTTTATTCGTTTTCTCGAAAACCAATTGAGATAGAGATCTGCAACTTTCAGGATCTTGGTATCTCATCAAGACCTACATATCCTCAAAGCATGATAAAAATATCTTTCCGGGGCCGATTCACCATTTCTATCCCCCTATGGCCTTCTAGCTCTTTCAACGGGAACACGTACCGCAAGGTAATATTTTTTATTCAAGTTTTTTTCAGTAATTGTTCGGTTTATTGACGAGTCCTCGTATACTCGTCCGTTCGGTCAATTTACAGAATGAAATCTAGGAATACTCTACAAGGAAAATACCTGTATCGTTTTTCTCATTCTTCTCGAAAGTTAGATTTACCAATTAAGAGTAATCAACCCCTGACAGGTCCACATGATTTTTACTGCACTTGACAGGGGTAGACTGACCCGAAAAGGGACGGCGATCTTCAAATAAGAATCGTGACGCTTGTAATAATCGTAAAAAGTTTTTTCTTCTTTCAGACATTCACCGCATCCATACGAAAATACGTTTTTTATAACGATATACCAAAATAATATGTACTTTTATAACTATTTTCGAATACAAATATCAAAATATAATCCATACTTACATTTTAGGATAGTTAGATCGATTCAAAAGTTGATAAGAAAAAAAAAAAATACTCAATTTGGTGAAAGCAAAAATGTTCACGATACTGGTACACTGTTCCTAATTGGGTCATCAAAAAATAAAGATGTAGGTTGTAACGTCGTAACGTTGCTCAATAATTACTTTTATTCATTATTAATAATTATTACTTATTATATCTAACCTGAGCATTGTATGAATAAATTTATTTATTGACGCGGAGCCTCTATTTTCTCAAGGCGCTTACGGGCTTATATTTTAGATGTATGGGAGAGGGATGATTTAATTCAGGTAAATACGGAACAAATAATAATATAAATAAATATTTATCAAATAAAAGGAATGCGTGAATTATGCAAGCAAGTTATGTTTAAATTATTCTGTTATGAGCTTTTTATGCGTATAAATCTACTTATAAGCAAGTGTGTAACTTATATTGATAAATTATAATATGACTGACGTAATACAGCATTTAAAGTATACGAGACAGAATTGGATATTCAAAGTAAATGGAATATATATGTATAAAACAAAGAGTCTGAGGCAAAGCTCTCGAATATATGTATACAAGTTATGGAGAGATCGGGCTCATACCTTGTAAGTTGAATACAGTGGACTCCCGTTAAGTGCTCGTGCTCGGGGCTGCAGACAGCCTAAATTCGGAGAAATGCGCACTTAAATGGAGCCTCCACTACGCTTACTAGTTCTCGGAAATACTACACAGTATAATCGAACTAACAAAAGAATAGGCGGCTGAAACCACATCACCCATAAAAAGACGGCGCGAGAGTGGGGGGATCTGTCGATTCTGTGAAATATGCCGAAAACGTAGAAATTTCACGAAAGCGAGTACTTAACGGGGGAACACTTAACGGGAGTCTACTGTATTATGTTTGTGAAAATCAAATAAAAATCGATCGATTCTTATAAAAGATACATTGGATCTGACAGACCAGTTGCGCGCCACTGGCGAGTCTCACCAACGATCTTGCAAAAAAGACAAAGAATTGTTATGTATTGTTGTAGACAAAAAAAAGGTTACAGTCAGTTCATGATCCAGACGGTAACCACCGACTTACAACAATCGTAACAAATCGATGTATAGTGATTTCTAGTTGAAATGTCGGAAGGCAGGCTTAATGAGCAAACGGAAAAATAACTTTGATAGCGAGAAAGACTTTTGCATGGGGCCTCGTTGGTACCTAGTCAACGGGGTACCAGCGCAAACCTGCAGATGGCGCCACGAGTTTCTGTGATTATGCGTTCAGACTTCATCTCCCGAACCATTGGTCCTGGAAAAAAATGACCCAATGAATTTACATCTCTTTTAACGTCCTCTACAACCCTGAATTTTTTCAGAATTTTATCTCGCGAAAAATTCCGATTTTGATTTCACCATAATATTCGGGGAATAAGATTCGGACGACTTTATCTCCCGAACCATTGGTCCTGGAAAAAAATGACCCGATGAATTTTCATCTCTTCCAACGTCCTCTACAACCCTGAATTTTTTCAGAATTTTATCTCCCGAAAAATTGCGGTTTCCGAACTTGCATAATATTCGCGGGATCAGATTCGGACGACTTTATCTCCCGAACCATTGGTCCTGGAAAAAAATGACCCGATGAATTTTCATCTCTTTTAACGTCCTCTACAACCCTGAATTTTTTCAGAATTTTATCTCGCGAAAAATTGCGATTTTGAATCCTCGATGATATTCGGGGAATCAGATTCGGACGACTTTATTTCCCGAACCATTGGTCCTGGAAAAAAGTGACCCAATGAATTTTCATCTCTTTTAACGTCCTCTACAACCCTGAATTTTTTCAGAATTTTATCTCGCGAAAAATTCCGATTTCCGAACTTCCGTAATATTCGCGGGATCAGATTCCGACGACTTTATCTCCCGAACCATTGGTCCTGGAAAAAAATGACCCGTTGAATTTTCATCCCTTCTAACGTCCTCTACAACCCTGAATTTTTTCAGAATTTTATCTCGCGAAAAATTGCGATTTTGAATCCCCGATAATATTCGGGGAATCAGATTCGGACGACTTTATCTCCCGAATCATTGGTCCTGGAAAAAAGTGACCCAATGAATTTTCATCTCTTTCAACGTCCTCTACAACCCTGAATTTTTTCAGAATTTTATCTCGCGAAAAATTCCGATTTCCGAACTTCCGTAATATTCGCGGGATCAGATCCCGACGACTTTATCTCCCGAACCATTGGTCCTGGAAGAAAATGACCCGATGAATTTTCATCCCCTTTAACGTCCTCTACAACCTTGAATTTTTTCAGAATTTTATCTCGCGAAAAATTGCGATTTCCGATTTTCCGTAATATTCGCCGGATCAGATTCGGACGACTTTATCTCCCGAACCATTGGTCCAGGAAATAAGTGGAACCAGGAAATAATATCCTGCGAAGCAACAAATTTTCTATCCATTAATTTTTATTCGTTTTCTCGAAAACCAATTGAGATAGAGATCTGCAACTTTCAGGATCTTGGTATCTCATCAAGACCTACATATCCTCAAAGCATGATAAAAATATCTTTCCGGGGCCGATTCACCATTTCTATCCCCCTATGGCCTTCTAGCTCTTTCAACGGGAACACGTACCGCAAGGTAATATTTTTTATTCAAGTTTTTTTCAGTAATTGTTCGGTTTATTGACGAGTCCTCGTATACTCGTCCGTTCGGTCAATTTACAGAATGAAATCTAGGAATACTCTACAAGGAAAATACCTGTATCGTTTTTCTCATTCTTCTCGAAAGTTAGATTTACCAATTAAGAGTAATCAACCCCTGACAGGTCCACATGATTTTTACTGCACTTGACAGGGGTAGACTGACCCGAAAAGGGACGGCGATCTTCAAATAAGAATCGTGACGCTTGTAATAATCGTAAAAAGTTTTTTCTTCTTTCAGACATTCACCGCATCCATACGAAAATACGTTTTTTATAACGATATACCAAAATAATATGTACTTTTATAACTATTTTCGAATACAAATATCAAAATATAATCCATACTTACATTTTAGGATAGTTAGATCGATTCAAAAGTTGATAAGAAAAAAAAAAAATACTCAATTTGGTGAAAGCAAAAATGTTCACGATACTGGTACACTGTTCCTAATTGGGTCATCAAAAAATAAAGATGTAGGTTGTAACGTCGTAACGTTGCTCAATAATTACTTTTATTCATTATTAATAATTATTACTTATTATATCTAACCTGAGCATTGTATGAATAAATTTATTTATTGACGCGGAGCCTCTATTTTCTCAAGGCGCTTACGGGCTTATATTTTAGATGTATGGGAGAGGGATGATTTAATTCAGGTAAATACGGAACAAATAATAATATAAATAAATATTTATCAAATAAAAGGAATGCGTGAATTATGCAAGCAAGTTATGTTTAAATTATTCTGTTATGAGCTTTTTATGCGTATAAATCTACTTATAAGCAAGTGTGTAACTTATATTGATAAATTATAATATGACTGACGTAATACAGCATTTAAAGTATACGAGACAGAATTGGATATTTAAAGTAAATGGAATATATATGTATAAAACAAAGAGTCTGAGGCAAAGCTCTCGAATATATGTATACAAGTTATGGAGAGATCGGGCTCATACCTTGTAAGTTGAATACAGTAGACTCCCGTTAAGTGCTCGTGCTCGGGGCTGTAGACAGCCTAAATTCGGAGAAATGCGCACTTAAATGGAGCCTCCACTACGCTTACTAGTTCTCGGAAATACTACACAGTATAATCGAACTAACAAAAGAATAGGCGGCTGAAACCACATCACCCATAAAAAGACGGCGCGAGAGTGGGGGGATCTGTCGATTCTGTGAAATATGCCGAAAACGTAGAAATTTCACGAAAGCGAGTACTTAACGGGGGAACACTTAACGGGAGTCTACTGTATTATGTTTGTGAAAATCAAATAAAAATCGATCGATTCTTATAAAAGATACATTGGATCTCACAGACCAGTTGCGCGCCACTGGCGAGTCTCACCAACGATCTTGCAAAAAAGACAAAGAATTGTTATGTATTGTTGTAGACAAAAAAAAGGTTACAGTCAGTTCATGATCCAGACGGTAACCACCGACTTACAACAATCGTAACAAATCGATGTATAGTGATTTCTAGTTGAAATGTCGGAAGGCAGGCTTAATGAGCAAACGGAAAAATAACTTTGATAGCGAGAAAGACTTTTGCATGGGGCCTCGTTGGTACCTAGTCAACGGGGTACCAGCGCAAACCTGCAGATGGCGCCACGAGTTTCTGTGATTATGCGTTCAGACTTCATCTCCCGAACCATTGGTCCTGGAAAAAAATGACCCAATGAATTTACATCTCTTTTAACGTCCTCTACAACCCTGAATTTTTTCAGAATTTTATCTCGCGAAAAATTCCGATTTTGATTTCACCATAATATTCGGGGAATAAGATTCGGACGACTTTATCTCCCGAACCATTGGTCCTGGAAAAAAATGACCCGATGAATTTTCATCTCTTCCAACGTCCTCTACAACCCTGAATTTTTTCAGAATTTTATCTCCCGAAAAATTGCGGTTTCCGAACTTGCATAATATTCGCGGGATCAGATTCGGACGACTTTATCTCCCGAACCATTGGTCCTGGAAAAAAATAACCCGATGAATTTTCATCTCTTTTAACGTCCTCTACAACCCTGGATTTTTCAGAATTTTATCTCGCGAAAAATTGCGATTTTGAATCCTCGATGATATTCGGGGAATCAGATTCGGACGACTTTATTTCCCGAACCATTGGTCCTGGAAAAAAATGACCCGATGAATTTTCATTCCTTCCAACGTCCTCTACAACTCTGAATTTTTTCAGAATTTTATCTCGCGAAAAATTGCGATTTTGAATCCCCGATAATATTCGGGGAATCAGATTCGGACGACTTTATCTCCCGAACCATCGGTCCTGGAAAAAAATGACCCGATGAATTTTCATCTCTTTTAACGTCCTCTACAACCCTGAATTTTTTCAGAATTTTATCTCGCGAAAAATTCCGATTTTGATTTCACCATAATATTCGGGGAATCAGATTCGGACGACTTTATCTCCCGAACCATTGGTCCTGGAAAAAAATGACCCGATGAATTTTCATCTCTTCCAACGTCCTCTACAACCCTGAATTTTTTCAGAATTTTATCTCGCGAAAAATTGCGATTTGGAATCCCCGATAATATTCGGGGAATCAGATTCCGACGACTTCATCTCCCGAACCATTGGTCCTGGGAAAAAATGACCCACTAAATTTTCATCTCTTTTAACGTCCTCTACGACCCTGAATTTTTTCAGAATTTTTTCTCGCGAAAAATTCCGATTTTGATTTCACCATAATATTCGGGGAATCAGATTCGGACGACTTTATCTCCCGAACCATTGGTCCTGGAAAAAATGACCCGATCAATTTTCATCTCTTTTAACGTCCTCTACAACCCTGAATTTTTTCAGAATTTTATCTCGCGAAAAATTGCGATTTTGAATCCTCGATAATATTCGGGGAATCAGATTCGGACGACTTTATCTCCCGAATCATTGGTCCTGGAAAAAAGTGACCCAATGAATTTTCATCTCTTTTAACGTCCTCTACAACCCTGAATTTTTTCAGAATTTTATCTCGCGAAAAATTCCGATTTCCGAACTTCCGTAATATTCGCGGGATCAGATTCCGACGACTTTATCTCCCGAACCATTGGTCCTGGAAAAAAATGACCCGTTGAATTTTCATCCCTTCTAACGTCCTCTACAACCCTGAATTTTTTCAGAATTTTATCTCGCGAAAAATTGCGATTTTGAATCCCCGATAATATTCGGGGAATCAGATTCGGACGACTTTATCTCCCGAATCATTGGTCCTGGAAAAAAGTGACCCAATGAATTTTCATCTCTTTCAACGTCCTCTACAACCCTGAATTTTTTCAGAATTTTATCTCGCGAAAAATTCCGATTTCCGAACTTCCGTAATATTCGCGGGATCAGATCCCGACGACTTTATCTCCCGAACCATTGGTCCTGGAAGAAAATGACCCGATGAATTTTCATCCCCTTTAACGTCCTCTACAACCTTGAATTTTTTCAGAATTTTATCTCGCGAAAAATTGCGATTTCCGATTTTCCGTAATATTCGCCGGATCAGATTCGGACGACTTTATCTCCCGAACCATTGGTCCAGGAAATAAGTGGAACCAGGAAATAATATCCTGCGAAGCAACAAATTTTCTATCCATTAATTTTTATTCGTTTTCTCGAAAACCAATTGAGATAGAGATCTGCAACTTTCAGGATCTTGGTATCTCATCAAGACCTACATATCCTCAAAGCATGATAAAAATATCTTTCCGGGGCCGATTCACCATTTCTATCCCCCTATGGCCTTCTAGCTCTTTCAACGGGAACACGTACCGCAAGGTAATATTTTTTATTCAAGTTTTTTTCAGTAATTGTTCGGTTTATTGACGAGTCCTCGTATACTCGTCCGTTCGGTCAATTTACAGAATGAAATCTAGGAATACTCTACAAGGAAAATACCTGTATCGTTTTTCTCATTCTTCTCGAAAGTTAGATTTACCAATTAAGAGTAATCAACCCCTGACAGGTCCACATGATTTTTACTGCACTTGACAGGGGTAGACTGACCCGAAAAGGGACGGCGATCTTCAAATAAGAATCGTGACGCTTGTAATAATCGTAAAAAGTTTTTTCTTCTTTCAGACATTCACCGCATCCATACGAAAATACGTTTTTTATAACGATATACCAAAATAATATGTACTTTTATAACTATTTTCGAATACAAATATCAAAATATAATCCATACTTACATTTTAGGATAGTTAGATCGATTCAAAAGTTGATAAGAAAAAAAAAAAATACTCAATTTGGTGAAAGCAAAAATGTTCACGATACTGGTACACTGTTCCTAATTGGGTCATCAAAAAATAAAGATGTAGGTTGTAACGTCGTAACGTTGCTCAATAATTACTTTTATTCATTATTAATAATTATTACTTATTATATCTAACCTGAGCATTGTATGAATAAATTTATTTATTGACGCGGAGCCTCTATTTTCTCAAGGCGCTTACGGGCTTATATTTTAGATGTATGGGAGAGGGATGATTTAATTCAGGTAAATACGGAACAAATAATAATATAAATAAATATTTATCAAATAAAAGGAATGCGTGAATTATGCAAGCAAGTTATGTTTAAATTATTCTGTTATGAGCTTTTTATGCGTATAAATCTACTTATAAGCAAGTGTGTAACTTATATTGATAAATTATAATATGACTGACGTAATACAGCATTTAAAGTATACGAGACAGAATTGGATATTCAAAGTAAATGGAATATATATGTATAAAACAAAGAGTCTGAGGCAAAGCTCTCGAATATATGTATACAAGTTATGGAGAGATCGGGCTCATACCTTGTAAGTTGAATACAGTGGACTCCCGTTAAGTGCTCGTGCTCGGGGCTGCAGACAGCCTAAATTCGGAGAAATGCGCACTTAAATGGAGCCTCCACTACGCTTACTAGTTCTCGGAAATACTACACAGTATAATCGAACTAACAAAAGAATAGGCGGCTGAAACCACATCACCCATAAAAAGACGGCGCGAGAGTGGGGGGATCTGTCGATTCTGTGAAATATGCCGAAAACGTAGAAATTTCACGAAAGCGAGTACTTAACGGGGGAACACTTAACGGGAGTCTACTGTATTATGTTTGTGAAAATCAAATAAAAATCGATCGATTCTTATAAAAGATACATTGGATCTGACAGACCAGTTGCGCGCCACTGGCGAGTCTCACCAACGATCTTGCAAAAAAGACAAAGAATTGTTATGTATTGTTGTAGACAAAAAAAAGGTTACAGTCAGTTCATGATCCAGACGGTAACCACCGACTTACAACAATCGTAACAAATCGATGTATAGTGATTTCTAGTTGAAATGTCGGAAGGCAGGCTTAATGAGCAAACGGAAAAATAACTTTGATAGCGAGAAAGACTTTTGCATGGGGCCTCGTTGGTACCTAGTCAACGGGGTACCAGCGCAAACCTGCAGATGGCGCCACGAGTTTCTGTGATTATGCGTTCAGACTTCATCTCCCGAACCATTGGTCCTGGAAAAAAATGACCCAATGAATTTACATCTCTTTTAACGTCCTCTACAACCCTGAATTTTTTCAGAATTTTATCTCGCGAAAAATTCCGATTTTGATTTCACCATAATATTCGGGGAATAAGATTCGGACGACTTTATCTCCCGAACCATTGGTCCTGGAAAAAAATGACCCGATGAATTTTCATCTCTTCCAACGTCCTCTACAACCCTGAATTTTTTCAGAATTTTATCTCCCGAAAAATTGCGGTTTCCGAACTTGCATAATATTCGCGGGATCAGATTCGGACGACTTTATCTCCCGAACCATTGGTCCTGGAAAAAAATGACCCGATGAATTTTCATCTCTTTTAACGTCCTCTACAACCCTGAATTTTTTCAGAATTTTATCTCGCGAAAAATTGCGATTTTGTATCCTCGATGATATTCGGGGAATCAGATTCGGACGACTTTATTTCCCGAACCATTGGTCCTGGAAAAAAATGACCCGATGAATTTTCATTCCTTCCAACGTCCTCTACAACTCTGAATTTTTTCAGAATTTTATCTCGCGAAAAATTGCGATTTTGAATCCCCGATAATATTCGGGGAATCAGATTCGGACGACTTTATCTCCCGAACCATCGGTCCTGGGAAAAAATGACCCGATGAATTTTCATCTCTTTTAACGTCCTCTACAACCCTGAATTTTTTCAGAATTTTATCTCGCGAAAAATTCCGATTTTGATTTCACCATAATATTCGGGGAATCAGATTCGGACGACTTTATCTCCCGAACCATTGGTCCTGGAAAAAAATGACCCGATGAATTTTCATCTCTTCCAACGTCCTCTACAACCCTGAATTTTTTCAGAATTTTATCTCGCGAAAAATTGCGATTTGGAATCCCCGATAATATTCGGGGAATCAGATTCCGACGACTTCATCTCCCGAACCATTGGTCCTGGGAAAAAATGACCCACTAAATTTTCATCTCTTTTAACGTCCTCTACGACCCTGAATTTTTTCAGAATTTTTTCTCGCGAAAAATTCCGATTTTGATTTCACCATAATATTCGGGGAATCAGATTCGGACGACTTTATCTCCCGAACCATTGGTCCTGGAAAAAATGACCCGATGAATTTTCATCTCTTTTAACGTCCTCTACAACCCTGAATTTTTTCAGAATTTTATCTCGCGAAAAATTGCGATTTTGAATCCTCGATAATATTCGGGGAATCAGATTCGGACGACTTTATCTCCCGAATCATTGGTCCTGGAAAAAAGTGACCCAATGAATTTTCATCTCTTTCAACGTCCTCTACAACCCTGAATTTTTTCAGAATTTTATCTCGCGAAAAATTCCGATTTCCGAACTTCCGTAATATTCGCGGGATCAGATTCCGACGACTTTATCTCCCGAACCATTGGTCCTGGAAAAAAATGACCCGTTGAATTTTCATCCCTTCTAACGTCCTCTACAACCCTGAATTTTTTCAGAATTTTATCTCGCGAAAAATTGCGATTTTGAATCCCCGATAATATTCGGGGAATCAGATTCGGACGACTTTATCTCCCGAATCATTGGTCCTGGAAAAAAGTGACCCAATGAATTTTCATCTCTTTCAACGTCCTCTACAACCCTGAATTTTTTCAGAATTTTATCTCGCGAAAAATTCCGATTTCCGAACTTCCGTAATATTCGCGGGATCAGATCCCGACGACTTTATCTCCCGAACCATTGGTCCTGGAAGAAAATGACCCGATGAATTTTCATCCCCTTTAACGTCCTCTACAACCTTGAATTTTTTCAGAATTTTATCTCGCGAAAAATTGCGATTTCCGATTTTCCGTAATATTCGCCGGATCAGATTCGGACGACTTTATCTCCCGAACCATTGGTCCAGGAAATAAGTGGAACCAGGAAATAATATCCTGCGAAGCAACAAATTTTCTATCCATTAATTTTTATTCGTTTTCTCGAAAACCAATTGAGATAGAGATCTGCAACTTTCAGGATCTTGGTATCTCATCAAGACCTACATATCCTCAAAGCATGATAAAAATATCTTTCCGGGGCCGATTCACCATTTCTATCCCCCTATGGCTTTCTAGCTCTTTCAACGGGAACACGTACCGCAAGGTAATATTTTTTATTCAAGTTTTTTTCAGTAATTGTTCGGTTTATTGACGAGTCCTCGTATACTCGTCCGTTCGGTCAATTTACAGAATGAAATCTAGGAATACTCTACAAGGAAAATACCTGTATCGTTTTTCTCATTCTTCTCGAAAGTTAGATTTACCAATTAAGAGTAATCAACCCCTGACAGGTCCACATGATTTTTACTGCACTTGACAGGGGTAGACTGACCCGAAAAGGGACGGCGATCTTCAAATAAGAATCGTGACGCTTGTAATAATCGTAAAAAGTTTTTTCTTCTTTCAGACATTCACCGCATCCATACGAAAATACGTTTTTTATAACGATATACCAAAATAATATGTACTTTTATAACTATTTTCGAATACAAATATCAAAATATAATCCATACTTACATTTTAGGATAGTTAGATCGATTCAAAAGTTGATAAGAAAAAAAAAAAATACTCAATTTGGTGAAAGCAAAAATGTTCACGATACTGGTACACTGTTCCTAATTGGGTCATCAAAAAATAAAGATGTAGGTTGTAACGTCGTAACGTTGCTCAATAATTACTTTTATTCATTATTAATAATTATTACTTATTATATCTAACCTGAGCATTGTATGAATAAATTTATTTATTGACGCGGAGCCTCTATTTTCTCAAGGCGCTTACGGGCTTATATTTTAGATGTATGGGAGAGGGATGATTTAATTCAGGTAAATACGGAACAAATAATAATATAAATAAATATTTATCAAATAAAAGGAATGCGTGAATTATGCAAGCAAGTTATGTTTAAATTATTCTGTTATGAGCTTTTTATGCGTATAAATCTACTTATAAGCAAGTGTGTAACTTATATTGATAAATTATAATATGACTGACGTAATACAGCATTTAAAGTATACGAGACAGAATTGGATATTCAAAGTAAATGGAATATATATGTATAAAACAAAGAGTCTGAGGCAAAGCTCTCGAATATATGTATACAAGTTATGGAGAGATCGGGCTCATACCTTGTAAGTTGAATACAGTAGACTCCCGTTAAGTGCTCGTGCTCGGGGCTGCAGACAGCCTAAATTCGGAGAAATGCGCACTTAAATGGAGCCTCCACTACGCTTACTAGTTCTCGGAAATACTACACAGTATAATCGAACTAACAAAAGAATAGGCGGCTGAAACCACATCACCCATAAAAAGACGGCGCGAGAGTGGGGGGATCTGTCGATTCTGTGAAATATGCCGAAAACGTAGAAATTTCACGAAAGCGAGTACTTAACGGGGGAACACTTAACGGGAGTCTACTGTATTATGTTTGTGAAAATCAAATAAAAATCGATCGATTCTTATAAAAGATACATTGGATCTGACAGACCAGTTGCGCGCCACTGGCGAGTCTCACCAACGATCTTGCAAAAAAGACAAAGAATTGTTATGTATTGTTGTAGACAAAAAAAAGGTTACAGTCAGTTCATGATCCAGACGGTAACCACCGACTTACAACAATCGTAACAAATCGATGTATAGTGATTTCTAGTTGAAATGTCGGAAGGCAGGCTTAATGAGCAAACGGAAAAATAACTTTGATAGCGAGAAAGACTTTTGCATGGGGCCTCGTTGGTACCTAGTCAACGGGGTACCAGCGCAAACCTGCAGATGGCGCCACGAGTTTCTGTGATTATGCGTTCAGACTTCATCTCCCGAACCATTGGTCCTGGAAAAAAATGACCCAATGAATTTACATCTCTTTTAACGTCCTCTACAACCCTGAATTTTTTCAGAATTTTATCTCGCGAAAAATTCCGATTTTGATTTCACCATAATATTCGGGGAATAAGATTCGGACGACTTTATCTCCCGAACCATTGGTCCTGGAAAAAAATGACCCGATGAATTTTCATCTCTTCCAACGTCCTCTACAACCCTGAATTTTTTCAGAATTTTATCTCCCGAAAAATTGCGGTTTCCGAACTTGCATAATATTCGCGGGATCAGATTCGGACGACTTTATCTCCCGAACCATTGGTCCTGGAAAAAAATGACCCGATGAATTTTCATCTCTTTTAACGTCCTCTACAACCCTGAATTTTTTCAGAATTTTATCTCGCGAAAAATTGCGATTTTGTATCCTCGATGATATTCGGGGAATCAGATTCGGACGACTTTATTTCCCGAACCATTGGTCCTGGAAAAAAATGACCCGATGAATTTTCATTCCTTCCAACGTCCTCTACAACTCTGAATTTTTTCAGAATTTTATCTCGCGAAAAATTGCGATTTTGAATCCCCGATAATATTCGGGGAATCAGATTCGGACGACTTTATCTCCCGAACCATCGGTCCTGGGAAAAAATGACCCGATGAATTTTCATCTCTTTTAACGTCCTCTACAACCCTGAATTTTTTCAGAATTTTATCTCGCGAAAAATTCCGATTTTGATTTCACCATAATATTCGGGGAATCAGATTCGGACGACTTTATCTCCCGAACCATTGGTCCTGGAAAAAACTGACCCGATGAATTTTCATCTCTTCCAACGTCCTCTACAACCCTGAATTTTTTCAGAATTTTATCTCGCGAAAAATTGCGATTTGGAATCCCCGATAATATTCGGGGAATCAGATTCCGACGACTTCATCTCCCGAACCATTGGTCCTGGGAAAAAATGACCCACTAAATTTTCATCTCTTTTAACGTCCTCTACGACCCTGAATTTTTTCAGAATTTTTTCTCGCGAAAAATTCCGATTTTGATTTCACCATAATATTCGGGGAATCAGATTCGGACGACTTTATCTCCCGAACCATTGGTCCTGGAAAAAATGACCCGATGAATTTTCATCTCTTTTAACGTCCTCTACAACCCTGAATTTTTTCAGAATTTTATCTCGCGAAAAATTGCGATTTTGAATCCTCGATAATATTCGGGGAATCAGATTCGGACGACTTTATCTCCCGAATCATTGGTCCTGGAAAAAAGTGACCCAATGAATTTTCATCTCTTTTAACGTCCTCTACAACCCTGAATTTTTTCAGAATTTTATCTCGCGAAAAATTCCGATTTCCGAACTTCCGTAATATTCGCGGGATCAGATTCCGACGACTTTATCTCCCGAACCATTGGTCCTGGAAAAAAATGACCCGTTGAATTTTCATCCCTTCTAACGTCCTCTACAACCCTGAATTTTTTCAGAATTTTATCTCGCGAAAAATTGCGATTTTGAATCCCCGATAATATTCGGGGAATCAGATTCGGACGACTTTATCTCCCGAATCATTGGTCCTGGAAAAAAGTGACCCAATGAATTTTCATCTCTTTCAACGTCCTCTACAACCCTGAATTTTTTCAGAATTTTATCTCGCGAAAAATTCCGATTTCCGAACTTCCGTAATATTCGCGGGATCAGATCCCGACGACTTTATCTCCCGAACCATTGGTCCTGGAAGAAAATGACCCGATGAATTTTCATCCCCTTTAACGTCCTCTACAACCTTGAATTTTTTCAGAATTTTATCTCGCGAAAAATTGC
Organism: Macrophya annulata; assembly: GCA_963924015.1. Taxonomy (NCBI): domain Eukaryota; kingdom Metazoa; phylum Arthropoda; class Insecta; order Hymenoptera; family Tenthredinidae; genus Macrophya; species Macrophya annulata. Next base: position 26,848,770 of record OZ001261.1, read on the forward strand.
GATTTCCGATTTTCCGTAATATTCGCCGGATCAGATTCGGACGACTTTATCTCCCGAACCATTGGTCCAGGAAATAAGTGGAACCAGGAAATAATATCCTGCGAAGCAACAAATTTTCTATCCATTAATTTTTATTCGTTTTCTCGAAAACCAATTGAGATAGAGATCTGCAACTTTCAGGATCTTGGTATCTCATCAAGACCTACATATCCTCAAAGCATGATAAAAATATCTTTCCGGGGCCGATTCACCATTTCTATCCCCCTATGGCCTTCTAGCTCTTTCAACGGGAACACGTACCGCAAGGTAATATTTTTTATTCAAGTTTTTCTCAGTAATTGTTCGGTTTATTGACGAGTCCTCGTATACTCGTCCGTTCGGTCAATTTACAGAATGAAATCTAGGAATACTCTACAAGGAAAATACCTGTATCGTTTTTCTCATTCTTCTCGAAAGTTAGATTTACCAATTAAGAGTAATCAACCCCTGACAGGTCCACATGATTTTTACTGCACTTGACAGGGGTAGACTGACCCGAAAAGGGACGGCGATCTTCAAATAAGAATCGTGACGCTTGTAATAATCGTAAAAAGTTTTTTCTTCTTTCAGACATTCACCGCATCCATACGAAAATACGTTTTTTATAACGATATACCAAAATAATATGTACTTTTATAACTATTTTCGAATACAAATATCAAAATATAATCCATACTTACATTTTAGGATAGTTAGATCGATTCAAAAGTTGATAAGAAAAAAAAAAAATACTCAATTTGGTGAAAGCAAAAATGTTCACGATACTGGTACACTGTTCCTAATTGGGTCATCAAAAAATAAAGATGTAGGTTGTAACGTCGTAACGTTGCTCAATAATTACTTTTATTCATTATTAATAATTATTACTTATTATATCTAACCTGAGCATTGTATGAATAAATTTATTTATTGACGCGGAGCCTCTATTTTCTCAAGGCGCTTACGGGCTTATATTTTAGATGTATGGGAGAGGGATGATTTAATTCAGGTAAATACGGAACAAATAATAATATAAATAAATATTTATCAAATAAAAGGAATGCGTGAATTATGCAAGCAAGTTATGTTTAAATTATTCTGTTATGAGCTTTTTATGCGTATAAATCTACTTATAAGCAAGTGTGTAACTTATATTGATAAATTATAATATGACTGACGTAATACAGCATTTAAAGTATACGAGACAGAATTGGATATTCAAAGTAAATGGAATATATATGTATAAAACAAAGAGTCTGAGGCAAAGCTCTCGAATATATGTATACAAGTTATGGAGAGATCGGGCTCATACCTTGTAAGTTGAATACAGTAGACTCCCGTTAAGTGCTCGTGCTCGGGGCTGTAGACAGCCTAAATTCGGAGAAATGCGCACTTAAATGGAGCCTCCACTACGCTTACTAGTTCTCGGAAATACTACACAGTATAATCGAACTAACAAAAGAATAGGCGGCTGAAACCACATCACCCATAAAAAGACGGCGCGAGAGTGGGGGGATCTGTCGATTCTGTGAAATATGCCGAAAACGTAGAAATTTCACGAAAGCGAGTACTTAACGGGGGAACACTTAACGGGAGTCTACTGTATTATGTTTGTGAAAATCAAATAAAAATCGATCGATTCTTATAAAAGATACATTGGATCTGACAGACCAGTTGCGCGCCACTGGCGAGTCTCACCAACGATCTTGCAAAAAAGACAAAGAATTGTTATGTATTGTTGTAGACAAAAAAAAGGTTACAGTCAGTTCATGATCCAGACGGTAACCACCGACTTACAACAATCGTAACAAATCGATGTATAGTGATTTCTAGTTGAAATGTCGGAAGGCAGGCTTAATGAGCAAACGGAAAAATAACTTTGATAGCGAGAAAGACTTTTGCATGGGGCCTCGTTGGTACCTAGTCAACGGGGTACCAGCGCAAACCTGCAGATGGCGCCACGAGTTTCTGTGATTATGCGTTCAGACTTCATCTCCCGAACCATTGGTCCTGGAAAAAAATGACCCGATGAATTTTCATCTCTTCCAACGTCCTCTACAACCCTGAATTTTTTCAGAATTTTATCTCGCGAAAAATTGCGATTTGGAATCCCCGATAATATTCGGGGAATCAGATTCCGACGACTTCATCTCCCGAACCATTGGTCCTGGGAAAAAATGACCCACTAAATTTTCATCTCTTTTAACGTCCTCTACGACCCTGAATTTTTTCAGAATTTTTTCTCGCGAAAAATTCCGATTTTGATTTCACCATAATATTCGGGGAATCAGATTCGGACGACTTTATCTCCCGAACCATTGGTCCTGGAAAAAATGACCCGATGAATTTTCATCTCTTTTAACGTCCTCTACAACCCTGAATTTTTTCAGAATTTTATCTCGCGAAAAATTGCGATTTTGAATCCTCGATAATATTCGGGGAATCAGATTCGGACGACTTTATCTCCCGAATCATTGGTCCTGGAAAAAAGTGACCCAATGAATTTTCATCTCTTTTAACGTCCTCTACAACCCTGAATTTTTTCAGAATTTTATCTCGCGAAAAATTCCGATTTCCGAACTTCCGTAATATTCGCGGGATCAGATTCCGACGACTTTATCTCCCGAACCATTGGTCCTGGAAAAAAATGACCCGTTGAATTTTCATCCCTTCTAACGTCCTCTACAACCCTGAATTTTTTCAGAATTTTATCTCGCGAAAAATTGCGATTTTGAATCCCCGATAATATTCGGGGAATCAGATTCGGACGACTTTATCTCCCGAATCATTGGTCCTGGAAAAAAGTGACCCAATGAATTTTCATCTCTTTCAACGTCCTCTACAACCCTGAATTTTTTCAGAATTTTATCTCGCGAAAAATTCCGATTTCCGAACTTCCGTAATATTCGCGGGATCAGATCCCGACGACTTTATCTCCCGAACCATTGGTCCTGGAAGAAAATGACCCGATGAATTTTCATCCCCTTTAACGTCCTCTACAACCTTGAATTTTTTCAGAATTTTATCTCGCGAAAAATTGCGATTTCCGATTTTCCGTAATATTCGCCGGATCAGATTCGGACGACTTTATCTCCCGAACCATTGGTCCAGGAAATAAGTGGAACCAGGAAATAATATCCTGCGAAGCAACAAATTTTCTATCCATTAATTTTTATTCGTTTTCTCGAAAACCAATTGAGATAGAGATCTGCAACTTTCAGGATCTTGGTATCTCATCAAGACCTACATATCCTCAAAGCATGATAAAAATATCTTTCCGGGGCCGATTCACCATTTCTATCCCCCCCTATGGCCTTCTAGCTCTTTCAACGGGAACACGTACCGCAAGGTAATATTTTTTATTCAAGTTTTTTTCAGTAATTGTTCGGTTTATTGACGAGTCCTCGTATACTCGTCCGTTCGGTCAATTTACAGAATGAAATCTAGGAATACTCTACAAGGAAAATACCTGTATCGTTTTTCTCACTCTTCTCGAAAGTTAGATTTACCAATTAAGAGTAATCAACCCCTGACAGGTACACATGATTTTTACTGCACTTGACAGGGGTAGACTGACCCGAAAAGGGACGGCGATCTTCAAATGAGAATCGTGACGCTTGTAATAATCGTAAAAAGTTTTTTCTTCTTTCAGACATTCACCGCATCCATACGAAAATACGTTTTTTATAACGATATACCAAAATAATATGTACTTTTATAACTATTTTCGAATACAAATATCGAAATATAATCCATACTTACATTTTAGGATAGTTAGATCGATTCAAAAGTTGATAAGAAAAAAAAAAAATACTCAATTTGGTGAAAGCAAAAATGTTCACGATACTGGTACACTGTTCCTAATTGGGTCATCAAAAAATAAAGATGTAGGTTGTAACGTCGTAACGTTGCTCAATAATTACTTTTATTCATTATTAATAATTATTACTTATTATATCTAACCTGAGCATTGTATGAATACATTTATTTATTGACGCGGAGCCTCTATTTTCTCAAGGCGCTTACGGGCTTATATTTTAGATGTATGGGAGAGGGATGATTTAATTCAGGTAAATACGGAACAAATAATAATATAAATAAATATTTATCAAATAAAAGGAATGCGTGAATTATGCAAGCAAGTTATGTTTAAATTATTCTGTTATGAGCTTTTTATGCGTATAAATCTACTTATAAGCAAGTGTGTAACTTATATTGATAAATTATAATATGACTGACGTAATACAGCATTTAAAGTATACGAGACAGAATTGGATATTCAAAGTAAATGGAATATATATGTATAAAACAAAGAGTCTGAGGCAAAGCTCTCGAATATATGTATACAAGTTATGGAGAGATCGGGCTCATACCTTGTAAGTTGAATACAGTAGACTCCCGTTAAGTGCTCGTGCTCGGGGCTGTAGACAGCCTAAATTCGGAGAAATGCGCACTTAAATGGAGCCTCCACTACGCTTACTAGTTCTCGGAAATACTACACAGTATAATCGAACTAACAAAAGAATAGGCGGCTGAAACCACATCACCCATAAAAAGACGGCGCGAGAGTGGGGGGATCTGTCGATTCTGTGAAATATGCCGAAAACGTAGAAATTTCACGAAAGCGAGTACTTAACGGGGGAACACTTAACGGGAGTCTACTGTATTATGTTTGTGAAAATCAAATAAAAATCGATCGATTCTTATAAAAGATACATTGGATCTGACAGACCAGTTGCGCGCCACTGGCGAGTCTCACCAACGATCTTGCAAAAAAGACAAAGAATTGTTATGTATTGTTGTAGACAAAAAAAAGGTTACAGTCAGTTCATGATCCAGACGGTAACCACCGACTTACAACAATCGTAACAAATCGATGTATAGTGATTTCTAGTTGAAATGTCGGAAGGCAGGCTTAATGAGCAAACGGAAAAATAACTTTGATAGCGAGAAAGACTTTTGCATGGGGCCTCGTTGGTACCTAGTCAACGGGGTACCAGCGCAAACCTGCAGATGGCGCCACGAGTTTCTGTGATTATGCGTTCAGACTTCATCTCCCGAACCATTGGTCCTGGAAAAAAATGACCCAATGAATTTACATCTCTTTTAACGTCCTCTACAACCCTGAATTTTTTCAGAATTTTATCTCGCGAAAAATTCCGATTTTGATTTCACCATAATATTCGGGGAATAAGATTCGGACGACTTTATCTCCCGAACCATTGGTCCTGGAAAAAAATGACCCGATGAATTTTCATCTCTTCCAACGTCCTCTACAACCCTGAATTTTTTCAGAATTTTATCTCCCGAAAAATTGCGATTTGGAATCCCCGATAATATTCGGGGAATCAGATTCCGACGACTTCATCTCCCGAACCATTGGTCCTGGAGAAAAATGACCCGATGAATTCCCATCTCTTTTAACGTCCTCTACAACCCTGAATTTTTTCAGAATTTTATCTCGCGAAAAATTTCGATTTTAATTTCACCATAATATTCGGGGAATCAGATTCGGACGACTTTATCTCCCGAACCATTGGTCCTGGAAAAAAATGACCCGATGAATTTTCATCTCTTCCAACGTCCTCTACAACCCTGAATTTTTTCAGAATTTTATCTCCCGAAAAATTGCGGTTTCCGAACTTGCATAATATTCGCGGGATCAGATTCGGACGACTTTATCTCCCGAACCATTGGTCCTGGAAAAAAATGACCCGATGAATTTTCATCTCTTTTAACGTCCTCTACACCCCTGAATTTTTTCAGAATTTTATCTCGCGAAAAATTGCGATTTTGAATCCTCGATGATATTCGGGGAATCAGATTCGGACGACTTTATTTCCCGAACCATTGGTCCTGGAAAAAAATGACCCGATGAATTTTCATTCCTTCCAACGTCCTCTACAACTCTGAATTTTTTCAGAATTTTATCTCGCGAAAAATTGCGATTTTGAATCCCCGATAATATTCGGGGAATCAGATTCGGACGACTTTATCTCCCGAACCATTGGTCCTGGAAAAAAATGACCCGATGAATTTTCATCTCTTTTAACGTCCTCTACAACCCTGAATTTTTTCAGAATTTTATCTCGCGAAAAATTCCGATTTTGATTTCACCATAATATTCGGGGAATCAGATTCGGACGACTTTATCTCCCGAACCATTGGTCCTGGAAAAAAATGACCCGATGAATTTTCATCTCTTCCAACGTCCTCTACAACCCTGAATTTTTTCAGAATTTTATCTCGCGAAAAATTGCGATTTGGAATCCCCGATAATATTCGGGGAATCAGATTCCGACGACTTCATCTCCCGGACCATTGGTCCTGGGAAAAAATGACCCAATAAATTTTCATCTCTTTTAACGTCCTCTACAACCCTGAATTTTTTCAGAATTTTATCTCGCGAAAAATTGCGATTTTGAATCCTCGATAATATTCGGGGAATCAGATTCGGACGACTTTATCTCCCGAATCATTGGTCCTGGAAAAAAGTGACCCAATGAATTTTCATCTCTTTTAACGTCCTCTACAACCCTGAATTTTTTCAGAATTTTATCTCGCGAAAAATTCCGATTTCCGAACTTCCGTAATATTCGCGGGATCAGATTCCGACGACTTTATCTCCCGAACCATTGGTCCTGGAAAAAAATGACCCAATGAATTTTTATCCCTTCTAACGTCCTCTACAACCCTGAATTTTTTCAGAATTTTATCTCGCGAAAAATTGCGATTTTGAATCCCCGATAATATTCGGGGAATCAGATTCGGACGACTTTATCTCCCGAATCATTGGTCCTGGAACAAAGTGACCCAATGAATTTTCATCTCTTTCAACGTCCTCTACAACCCTGAATTTTTTCAGAATTTTATCTCGCGAAAAATTCCGATTTCCGAACTTCCGTAATATTCGCGGGATCAGATTCCGACGACTTTATCTCCCGAACCATTGGTCCTGGAAGAAAATGACCCGATGAATTTTCATCCCTTTTAACGTCCTCTACAACCGTGAATTTTTTCAGAATTTTATCTCGCGAAAAATTCCGATTTTGATTTCACCATAATATTCGGGGAATCAGATTCGGACGACTTTATCTCCCGAACCATTGGTCCTGGAAAAAAATGACCCTCTGAATTTTCATTTCTTTTAACGTCCTCTACAACCTGGAATTTTTTCACAATTTTGTCCCGCGAAAAATTGCGATTTCCGAAATTGCGTAATATTCGCTACAACTTTGATAGCGGGAAAGACTTTTGCATGGGGCCTCGTTGGTACCTAGTCAACGGGGTACCAGCGCGAACCTGCAGATGGCGCCACGAGTTTCTGTGATTATGCGTTCAGACTTCATCTCCCGAACCATTGGTCCTGGAAAAAAATGACCCGATGAATTTACATCTCTTTTAACGTCCCCTACAACCCTGAATTTTTTCAGAATTTTATCTCGCGAAAAATTCCGATTTTGATTTCACCATAATATTCGGGGAATCAGATTCGGACGACTTCATCTCCCGACCCATTGGTCCTGGAAAAAAATGACCCCATGAATTTTCATCTCTTTCAACGTCCTCTACAACCCTGAATTTTTAAAGAATTTTATCTCGCGAAAAATTCCAATTTTGATTTCACCATAATATTCGGGGAATCAGATTCGGACGACTTTATCTCCCGAACCATTGGTCCTGGAAAAAAATGACCTAATGAATTTTTATCTCTTTTAACGTCCTTTACAACCCTGAATTTTTTTAGAATTTTATCTCGCGAAAAATTGAGATTTGGAATCCCCGATAATATTCGTGGGATCAGATTCCGACGACATTATCTCCCGAACCATTGGTCCTGGAAAAAAATGACCCAATGAATTTTTATCTCTTTTAACGTCTTCTACAACCCTGAATTTTTTCAGAATTTTATCTCGCGAAAAATTGAGATTTGGAATCCCCGATGATATTCGCGGGATCAGATTCCGACGACTTTATCTCCCGAACCATTGGTCCTGGAAAAAAATGACCCGATGAATTTTCATCTCTTCCAACGTCCTCTACAACCCTGAATTTTTTCAGAATTTTATCTCGCGAAAAATTGCGATTTGGAATCCCCGATAATATTCGCGGGATCAGATTCCGACGACTTTATCTCCCGAACCATTGGTCCTGGAAAAAAATGACCCAATGAATTTTCATCTCTTTTAACGTCCTCTACAACCCTGAATTTTTTCAGAATTTTATCTCGCGAAAAATTGAGATTTGGAATCCCCGATAATATTCGCGGGATCAGATTCCGACGACTTTATCTCCCGAACCATTGGTCCTTGAAAGAAATGACCCGATGAATTTCCATATCTTTTAACGTCCTCTACAACCCTGAATTTTTTCAGAATTTTATCTCGCGAAAAATTGCGATTTGGCATCTTCGATATTATTCGGGAAATCAGATTCGGACGACTTTATCTCCCGAACCATTGGTCCTGGAAAGAAATGACCCAATGAATTTTCATCTTTTTTAACGTCCTCTACAACCCTGAATTTTTTCAGAATTTTATCTCGCGAAAAATTGCGATTTGGAATCCCCGATAATATTCGCGGGATCAGATTCCGACGACTTCATCTCCCGAACCATTGATCCTGGGAAAAAATGACCCAATGAATTTTCATCTCTTTTAACGTCCTCTAAAACCCTGAATTTTTTCAGAATTTTATCTCGCGAAAAATTGCGATTTTGAATCCTCGATAATATTCGGGGAATCAGATTCGGACGACTTTATCTCCCGAACCATTGGTCCTGGAAAGAAATGACCCAATGAATTTTCATCTCTCCGAACGTCCTCTACACCCCTGAATTTTTTCAGAATTTTATCTTCCGAAAAATCGCGATTTTGAATCCTCGATAATATTCGGGACATCAGATTCGGACGACTTTATCTTCCGAACCATTGGTCCTGGAAAAAAATGACCCAATGAATTTTCATCTCTTTTAACGTCCTCTACAACCCTGAATTTTTTCAGAATTTTATCTCGCGAAAAATTCCGATTTTGATTTCACCATAATATTCGGGGAATCAGATTCGGACGACTTTATCTCCCGAAACATTGGTCCTGGAAAAAAATGACCCAATGAATTTTTATCTCTTTTAACGTCCTCTACAACCCTGAATTTTTTCAGAATTTTATCTCGCGAAAAATTGCGATTTGGAATCCCCGATAATATTTGAAGAATCAGATTCGGACGACTTTATCTCCCGAACCATTGGTCCTGGAAAAAAATGACCCCCTGAATTTTCATTTCTTTTAACGTCCTCTAGAACCTGGAATTTTTTCACAATTTTATCTCGCGAAAAATTGCGATTTCCGAAATTGCGTAATATTCGCTACAACTTTGATAGCGGGAAAGACTTTTGCATGGGGCCTCGTTGGTACCTAGTCAACGGGGTACCAGCGCGAACCTGCAGATGGCGCCACGAGTTTCTGTGATTATGCGTTCAGACTTCATCTCCCGAACCATTGGTCGTGGAAGAAAATGACCCGATGAATTTACATCTCTTTTAACGTCCTCTACAACCCTGAATTTTTTCAGAATTTTATCTCGCGAAAAATTCCGATTTTGATTTCACCATAATATTCGGGGAATCAGATTCGGACGACTTTATCTCCCGACCCATTGGTCCTGGAAAAAAATGACCCCATGAATTTTCATCTCTTTCAACGTCCTCTACAACCCTGAATTTTTAATGAATTTTATCTCGCGAAAAATTCCAATTTTGATTTCACCATAATATTCGGGGAATCGGATTCGGACGACTTTATCTCCCGAACCATTGGTCCTGGAAAAAAATGACCCAATGAATTTTTATCTCTTTTAACGTCCTGTACAACCCTGAATTTTTTCAGAATTTTATCTCGCGAAAAATTGAGATTTGGAATCCCCGATAATATTCGTGGGATCAGATTCCGACGACTTTATCTCCCGAACCATTGGTCCTGGAAAAAAATGACCCAATGAATTTTTATCTCTTTTAACGTCTTCTACAACCCTGAATTTTTTCAGAATTTTATCTCGCGAAAAATTGCGATTTGGAATCCCCGATAATATTCGGGGAATCAGATTCCGACGACTTCATCTCCCGGACCATTGGTCCTGGGAAAAAATGACCCAATAAATTTTCATCTCTTTTAACGTCCTCTACAACCCTGAATTTTTTCAGAATTTTATCTCGCGAAAAATTGCGATTTTGAATCCTCGATAATATTCGGGGAATCAGATTCGGACGACTTTATCTCCCGAATCATTGGTCCTGGAAAAAAGTGACCCAATGAATTTTCATCTCTTTTAACGTCCTCTACAACCCTGAATTTTTTCAGAATTTTATCTCGCGAAAAATTCCGATTTCCGAACTTCCGTAATATTCGCGGGATCAGATTCCGACGACTTTATCTCCCGAACCATTGGTCCTGGAAAAAAATGACCCAATGAATTTTTATCCCTTCTAACGTCCTCTACAACCCTGAATTTTTTCAGAATTTTATCTCGCGAAAAATTGCGATTTTGAATCCCCGATAATATTCGGGGAATCAGATTCGGACGACTTTATCTCCCGAATCATTGGTCCTGGAACAAAGTGACCCAATGAATTTTCATCTCTTTCAACGTCCTCTACAACCCTGAATTTTTTCAGAATTTTATCTCGCGAAAAATTCCGATTTCCGAACTTCCGTAATATTCGCGGGATCAGATTCCGACGACTTTATCTCCCGAACCATTGGTCCTGGAAGAAAATGACCCGATGAATTTTCATCCCTTTTAACGTCCTCTACAACCGTGAATTTTTTCAGAATTTTATCTCGCGAAAAATTCCGATTTTGATTTCACCATAATATTCGGGGAATCAGATTCGGACGACTTTATCTCCCGAACCATTGGTCCTGGAAAAAAATGACCCTCTGAATTTTCATTTCTTTTAACGTCCTCTACAACCTGGAATTTTTTCACAATTTTGTCCCGCGAAAAATTGCGATTTCCGAAATTGCGTAATATTCGCTACAACTTTGATAGCGGGAAAGACTTTTGCATGGGGCCTCGTTGGTACCTAGTCAACGGGGTACCAGCGCGAACCTGCAGATGGCGCCACGAGTTTCTGTGATTATGCGTTCAGACTTCATCTCCCGAACCATTGGTCCTGGAAAAAAATGACCCGATGAATTTACATCTCTTTTAACGTCCCCTACAACCCTGAATTTTTTCAGAATTTTATCTCGCGAAAAATTCCGATTTTGATTTCACCATAATATTCGGGGAATCAGATTCGGACGACTTCATCTCCCGACCCATTGGTCCTGGAAAAAAATGACCCCATGAATTTTCATCTCTTTCAACGTCCTCTACAACCCTGAATTTTTAAAGAATTTTATCTCGCGAAAAATTCCAATTTTGATTTCACCATAATATTCGGGGAATCAGATTCGGACGACTTTATCTCCCGAACCATTGGTCCTGGAAAAAAATGACCTAATGAATTTTTATCTCTTTTAACGTCCTTTACAACCCTGAATTTTTTTAGAATTTTATCTCGCGAAAAATTGAGATTTGGAATCCCCGATAATATTCGTGGGATCAGATTCCGACGACTTTATCTCCCGAACCATTGGTCCTGGAAAAAAATGACCCAATGAATTTTTATCTCTTTTAACGTCTTCTACAACCCTGAATTTTTTCAGAATTTTATCTCGCGAAAAATTGAGATTTGGAATCCCCGATGATATTCGCGGGATCAGATTCCGACGACTTTATCTCCCGAACCATTGGTCCTGGAAAAAAATGACCCGATGAATTTTCATCTCTTCCAACGTCCTCTACAACCCTGAATTTTTTCAGAATTTTATCTCGCGAAAAATTGCGATTTGGAATCCCCGATAATATTCGCGGGATCAGATTCCGACGACTTTATCTCCCGAACCATTGGTCCTGGAAAAAAATGACCCAATGAATTTTCATCTCTTTTAACGTCCTCTACAACCCTGAATTTTTTCAGAATTTTATCTCGCGAAAAATTGAGATTTGGAATCCCCGATAATATTCGCGGGATCAGATTCCGACGACTTTATCTCCCGAACCATTGGTCCTTGAAAGAAATGACCCGATGAATTTCCATATCTTTTAACGTCCTCTACAACCCTGAATTTTTTCAGAATTTTATCTCGCGAAAAATTGCGATTTGGCATCTTCGATATTATTCGGGAAATCAGATTCGGACGACTTTATCTCCCGAACCATTGGTCCTGGAAAGAAATGACCCAATGAATTTTCATCTTTTTTAACGTCCTCTACAACCCTGAATTTTTTCAGAATTTTATCTCGCGAAAAATTGCGATTTGGAATCCCCGATAATATTCGCGGGATCAGATTCCGACGACTTCATCTCCCGAACCATTGATCCTGGGAAAAAATGACCCAATGAATTTTCATCTCTTTTAACGTCCTCTAAAACCCTGAATTTTTTCAGAATTTTATCTCGCGAAAAATTGCGATTTTGAATCCTCGATAATATTCGGGGAATCAGATTCGGACGACTTTATCTCCCGAACCATTGGTCCTGGAAAGAAATGACCCAATGAATTTTCATCTCTCCGAACGTCCTCTACACCCCTGAATTTTTTCAGAATTTTATCTTCCGAAAAATCGCGATTTTGAATCCTCGATAATATTCGGGACATCAGATTCGGACGTCTTTATCTTCCGAACCATTGGTCCTGGAAAAAAATGACCCAATGAATTTTCATCTCTTTTAACGTCCTCTACAACCCTGAATTTTTTCAGAATTTTATCTCGCGAAAAATTCCGATTTTGATTTCACCATAATATTCGGGGAATCAGATTCGGACGACTTTATCTCCCGAAACATTGGTCCTGGAAAAAAATGACCCAATGAATTTTTATCTCTTTTAACGTCCTCTACAACCCTGAATTTTTTCAGAATTTTATCTCGCGAAAAATTGCGATTTGGAATCCCCGATAATATTTGAAGAATCAGATTCGGACGACTTTATCTCCCGAACCATTGGTCCTGGAAAAAAATGACCCCCTGAATTTTCATTTCTTTTAACGTCCTCTAGAACCTGGAATTTTTTCACAATTTTATCTCGCGAAAAATTGCGATTTCCGAAATTGCGTAATATTCGCTACAACTTTGATAGCGGGAAAGACTTTTGCATGGGGCCTCGTTGGTACCTAGTCAACGGGGTACCAGCGCGAACCTGCAGATGGCGCCACGAGTTTCTGTGATTATGCGTTCAGACTTCATCTCCCGAACCATTGGTCGTGGAAGAAAATGACCCGATGAATTTACATCTCTTTTAACGTCCTCTACAACCCTGAATTTTTTCAGAATTTTATCTCGCGAAAAATTCCGATTTTGATTTCACCATAATATTCGGGGAATCAGATTCGGACGACTTTATCTCCCGACCCATTGGTCCTGGAAAAAAATGACCCCATGAATTTTCATCTCTTTCAACGTCCTCTACAACCCTGAATTTTTAATGAATTTTATCTCGCGAAAAATTCCAATTTTGATTTCACCATAATATTCGGGGAATCGGATTCGGACGACTTTATCTCCCGAACCATTGGTCCTGGAAAAAAATGACCCAATGAATTTTTATCTCTTTTAACGTCCTGTACAACCCTGAATTTTTTCAGAATTTTATCTCGCGAAAAATTGAGATTTGGAATCCCCGATAATATTCGTGGGATCAGATTCCGACGACTTTATCTCCCGAACCATTGGTCCTGGAAAAAAATGACCCAATGAATTTTTATCTCTTTTAACGTCTTCTACAACCCTGAATTTTTTCAGAATTTTATCTCGCGAAAAATTGAGATTTGGAATCCCCGATAATATTCGCGGGATCAGATTCCGACGACTTTATCTCCCGAACCATTGGTCCTGGAAAGAAATGACCCGATGAATTTCCATCTCTTTTAACGTCCTCTACAACCCTGAATTTTTTCAGAATTTTATCTCGCGAAAAATTGCGATTTGGCATCTCCGATAATATTCGGGAAATCAGATTCGGACGACTTTATCTCCCGAACCATTGGTCCTGGAAAGAAATGACCCGATGAATTTTCATCTCTTTTAACGTCCTCTACAACCCTGAATTTTTTCAGAATTTTATCTCGCGAAAAATTGCGATTTGGAATCCCCGATGATATTCGCGGGATCAGATTCCGACGACTTCATCTCCCGAACCATTGGTCCTGGGAAAAAATGACCTAATGAATTTTCATCTCTCCGAACGTCCTCTACACCCCTGAATTTTTACAGAATTTTATCTCGCGAAAAATATCGATTTCCGAACTTGCATAATATTCGCGGGATCAGATTCGGACGACTTTATCTCCCGAACCATTGATCCTGGGAAAAAATGACCCAATGAATTTTCATCACTTTTAACGTCCTCTAAAACCCTGAATTTTTTCAGAATTTTATCTCGCGAAAAATTGCGATTTTGAATCCTCGATAATATTCGGGGAATCAGATTCGGACGACTTTATCTCCCGAACCATTGGTCCTGGAAAGAAATGACCCAATGAATTTTCATCTCTCCGAACGTCCTCTACACCCCTGAATTTTTTCAGAATTTTATCTTCCGAAAAATCGCGATTTTGAATCCTCGATAATATTCGGGACATCAGATTCGGACGACTTTATCTTCCGAACCATTGGTCCTGGAAAAAAATGACCCATTGAATTTTCATCTCTTTTAACGTCCTCTACAACCCTGAATTTTTTCAGAATTTTATCTCGCGAAAAATTCCGATTTTGATTTCACCATAATATTCGGGGAATCAGATTCGGACGACTTTATCTCCCGAAACATTGGTCCTGGAAAAAAATGACCCAATGAATTTTTATCTCTTTTAACGTCCTCTACAACCCTGAATTTTTTCAGAATTTTATCTCGCGAAAAATTGCGATTTGGAATCCCCGATAATATTTGAAGAATCAGATTCGGACGACTTTATCTCCCGAACCATTGGTCCTGGAAAAAAATGACCCCCTGAATTTTCATTTCTTTTAACGTCCTCTAGAACCTGGAATTTTTTCACAATTTTATCTCGCGAAAAATGGCGATTTCCGAAATTGCGTAATATTCGCTACAACTTTGATAGCGGGAAAGACTTTCGCATGGGGCCTCGTTGGTACCTAGTCAACGGGGTACCAGCGCGAACCTGCAGATGGCGCCACGAGTTTCTGTGATTATGCGTTCAGACTTCATCTCCCGAACCATTGGTCCTGGAAGAAAATGACCCGATGAATTTACATCTCTTTTAACGTCCTCTACAACCCTGAATTTTTTCAGAATTTTATCTCGCGAAAAATTCCGATTTTGATTTCACCATAATATTCGGGGAATCAGATTCGGACGACTTTATCTCCCGACCCATTGGTCCTGGAAAAAAATGACCCCATGAATTTTCATCTCTTTCAACGTCCTCTACAACCCTGAATTTTTTCAGAATTTTATCTCGCGAAAAATTGCGATTTGGAATCCCCGATAATATTTGAAGAATCAGATTCGGACGACTTTATCTCCCGAACCATTGGTCCTGGAAAAAAATGACCCTCTGAATTTTCATTTCTTTTAACGTCCTCTACAACCTGGAATTTTTTCACAATTTTATCCCGCGAAAAATTGCGATTTCCGAAATTGCGTACTATTCGCTACAACTTTGATAGCGGGAAAGACTTTTGCATGGGGCCTCGTTGGTACCTAGTCAACGGGGTACCAGCGCGAACCTGCAGATGGCGCCACGAGTTTCTGTGATTATGCGTTCAGACTTCATCTCCCGAACCATTGGTCCTGGAAAAAAATGACCCGATGAATTTACATCTCTTTTAACGTCCTATACATCCCTGAATTTTTTCAGAATTTTATCTCGCGAAAAATTCCGATTTTGATTTCACCATAATATTCGGGGAATCAGATTCGGACGACTTTATCTCCCGACCCATTGGTCCTGGAAAAAAATGACCCCATGAATTTTCATCTCTTTCAACGTCCTCTACAACCCTGAATTTTTAAAGAATTTTATCTCGCGAAAAATTCCAATTTTGATTTCACCATAATATTCGGGAAATCAGATTCGGACGACTTTATCTCCCGAACCATTGGTCCTGGAAAAAAATGACCTAATGAATTTTTATCTCTTTTAACGTCCTTTACAACCCTGAATTTTTTCAGAATTTTATCTCGCGAAAAATTGAGATTTGGAATCCCCGATAATATTCGTGGGATCAGATTCCGACGACTTTATCTCCCGAACCATTGGTCCTGGAAAAAAATGACCCAATGAATTTTTATCTCTTTTAACGTCTTCTACAACCCTGAATTTTTTCAGAATTTTATCTCGCGAAAAATTGAGATTTGGAATCCCCGATGATATTCGCGGGATCAGATTCCGACGACTTTATCTCCCGAACCATTGGTCCTGGAAAAAAATGACCCGATGAATTTTCATTCCTTCCAACGTCCTCTACAACTCTGAATTTTTTCAGAATTTTATCTCGCGAAAAATTGCGATTTTGAATCCCCGATAATATTCGGGGAATCAGATTCGGACGACTTTATCTCCCGAACCATTAATCCTGGAAAAAAATTACCCGATGAATTTTCATCTCTTTTAACGTCCTCTACAACCCTGAATTTTTTCAGAATTTTATCTCGCGAAAAATTCCGATTTTGATTTCACCATAATATTCGGGGAATAAGATTCGGACGACTTTATCTCCCGAACCATTGGTCCTGGAAAAAAATGACCCGATGAATTTTCATCTCTTCCAACGTCCTCTACAACCCTGAATTTTTTCAGAATTTTATCTCCCGAAAAATTGCGGTTTCCGAACTTGCATAATATTCGCGGGATCAGATTCGGACGACTTTATCTCCCGAACCATTGGTCCTGGAAAAAAATGACCCGATGAATTTTCATCTCTTTTAACGTCCTCTGCAACCCTGAATTTTTTCAGAATTTTATCTCGCGAAAAATTGCGATTTTGAATCCTCGATGATATTCGGGGAATCAGATTCGGACGACTTTATTTCCCGAACCATTGGTCCTGGAAAAAAATGACCCGATGAATTTTCATTCCTCCCAACGTCCTCTACAACTCTGAATTTTTTCAGAATTTTATCTCGCGAAAAATTGCGATTTTGAATCCCCGATAATATTCGGGGAATCAGATTCGGACGACTTTATCTCCCGAACCATTGGTCCTGGAAAAAAATGACCCGATGAATTTTCATCTCTTTTAACGTCCTCTACAACCCTGAATTTTTTCAGAATTTTATCTCGCGAAAAATTCCGATTTTGATTTCACCATAATATTCGGGGAATCAGATTCGGACGACTTTATCTCCCGAACCATTGGTCCTGGAAAAAAATGACCCGATGAATTTTCATCTCTTCCAACGTCCTCTACAACCCTGAATTTTTTCAGAATTTTATCTCGCGAAAAATTGCGATTTGGAATCCCCGATAATATTCGGGGAATCAGATTCCGACGACTTCATCTCCCGAACCATTGGTCCTGGGAAAAAATGACCCAATAAATTTTCATCTCTTTTAACGTCCTCTACAACCCTGAATTTTTTCAGAATTTTATCTCGCGAAAAATTGCGATTTTGAATCCTCGATAATATTCGGGGAATCAGATTCGGACGACTTTATCTCCCGAATCATTGGTCCTGGAAAAAGTGACCCAATGAATTTTCATCTCTTTTAACGTCCTCTACAACCCTGAATTTTTTCAGAATTTTATCTCGCGAAAAATTCCGATTTCCGAACTTCCGTAATATTCGCGGGATCAGATTCCGACGACTTTATCTCCCGAACCATTGGTCCTGGAAAAAAATGACCCGATGAATTTTTATCCCTTCTAACGTCCTCTACAACCCTGAATTTTTTCAGAATTTTATCTCGCGAAAAATTGCGATTTTGAATCCCCGATAATATTCGGGGAATCAGATTCGGACGACTTTATCTCCCGAATCATTGGTCCTGGAACAAAGTGACCCATTGAATTTTCATCTCTTTCAACGTCCTCTACAACCCTGAATTTTTTCAGAATTTTATCTCGCGAAAAATTCCGATTTCCGAACTTCCGTAATATTCGCGGGATCAGATTCCGACGACTTTATCTCCCGAACCATTGGTCCTGGAAGAAAATGACCCGATGAATTTTCATCCCTTTTAACGTCCTCTACAACCGTGAATTTTTTCAGAATTTTATCTCGCGAAAAATTCCGATTTTGATTTCACCATAATATTCGGGGAATCAGATTCGGACGACTTTATCTCCCGAACCATTGGTCCTGGAAAAAAATGACCCTCTGAATTTTCATTTCTTTTAACGTCCTCTACAACCTGGAATTTTTTCACAATTTTGTCCCGCGAAAAATTGCGATTTCCGAAATTGCGTAATATTCGCTACAACTTTGATAGCGGGAAAGACTTTTGCATGGGGCCTCGTTGGTACCTAGTCAACGGGGTACCAGCGCGAACCTGCAGATGGCGCCACGAGTTTCTGTGATTATGCGTTCAGACTTCATCTCCCGAACCATTGGTCCTGGAAAAAAATGACCTAATGAATTTTTATCTCTTTTAACGTCCTTTACAACCCTGAATTTTTTCAGAATTTTATCTCGCGAAAAATTGAGATTTGGAATCCCCGATAATATTCGTGGGATCAGATTCCGACGACTTTATCTCCCGAACCATTGGTCCTGGAAAAAAATGACCCAATGAATTTTTATCTCTTTTAACGTCTTCTACAACCCTGAATTTTTTCAGAATTTTATCTCGCGAAAAATTGAGATTTGGAATCCCCGATGATATTCGCGGGATCAGATTCCGACGACTTTATCTCCCGAACCATTGGTCCTGGAAAAAAATGACTCGATGAATTTTCATTCCTTCCAACGTCCTCTACAACTCTGAATTTTTTCAGAATTTTATCTCGCGAAAAATTGCGATTTTGAATCCCCGATAATATTCGGGGAATCAGATTCGGACGACTTTATCTCCCGAACCATTAATCCTGGAAGAAAATGACCCGATGAATTTTCATCTCTTTTAACGTCCTCTACAACCCTGAATTTTTTCAGAATTTTATCTCGCGAAAAATTCCGATTTTGATTTCACCATAATATTCGGGGAATAAGATTCGGACGACTTTATCTCCCGAACCATTGGTCCTGGAAAAAAATGACCCGATGAATTTTCATCTCTTCCAACGTCCTCTACAACCCTGAATTTTTTCAGAATTTTATCTCCCGAAAAATTGCGGTTTCCGAACTTGCATAATATTCGCGGGATCAGATTCGGACGACTTTATCTCCCGAACCATTGGTCCTGGAGAAAAATGACCCGATGAATTTTCATCTCTTTTAACGTCCTCTGCAACCCTGAATTTTTTCAGAATTTTATCTCGCGAAAAATTGCGATTTTGAATCCTCGATGATATTCGGGGAATCAGATTCGGACGACTTTATTTCCCGAACCATTGGTCCTGGAAAAAAATGACCCGATGAATTTTCATACCTTCCAACGTCCTCTACAACTCTGAATTTTTTCAGAATTTTATCTCGCGAAAAATTGCGATTTTGAATCCCCGATAATATTCGGGGAATCAGATTCGGACGACTTTATCTCCCGAACCATTGGTCCTGGAAAAAAATGACCCGATGAATTTTCATCTCTTTTAACGTCCTCTACAACCCTGAATTTTTTCAGAATTTTATCTCGCGAAAAATTCCGATTTTGATTTCACCATAATATTCGGGGAATCAGATTCGGACGACTTTATCTCCCGAACCATTGGTCCTGGAAAAAAATGACCCGCTGAATTTTCATCTCTTCCAACGTCCTCTACAACCCTGAATTTTTTCAGAATTTTATCTCGCGAAAAATTGCGATTTGGAATCCCCGATAATATTCGGGGAATCAGATTCCGACGACTTCATCTCCCGAACCATTGGTCCTGGGAAAAAATGACCCAATAAATTTTCATCTCTTTTAACGTCCTCTACAACCCTGAATTTTTTCAGAATTTTATCTCGCGAAAAATTGCGATTTTGAATCCTCGATAATATTCGGGGAATCAGATTCGGACGACTTTATCTCCCGAATCATTGGTCCTGGAAAAAAGTGACCCAATGAATTTTCATCTCTTTTAACGTCCTCTACAACCCTGAATTTTTTCAGAATTTTATCTCGCGAAAAATTCCGATTTCCGAACTTCCGTAATATTCGCGGGATCAGATTCCGACGACTTTATCTCCCGAACCATTGGTCCTGGAAAAAAATGACCCGATGAATTTTTATCCCTTCTAACGTCCTCTACAACCCTGAATTTTTTCAGAATTTTATCTCGCGAAAAATTGCGATTTTGAATCCCCGATAATATTCGGGGAATCAGATTCGGACGACTTTATCTCCCGAATCATTGGTCCTGGAACAAAGTGACCCATTGAATTTTCATCTCTTTCAACGTCCTCTACAACCCTGAATTTTTTCAGAATTTTATCTCGCGAAAAATTCCGATTTCCGAACTTCCGTAATATTCGCGGGATCAGATTCCGACGACTTTATCTCCCGAACCATTGGTCCTGGAAGAAAATGACCCGATGAATTTTCATCCCTTTTAACGTCCTCTACAACCGTGAATTTTTTCAGAATTTTATCTCGCGAAAAATTCCGATTTTGATTTCACCATAATATTCGGGGAATCAGATTCGGACGACTTTATCTCCCGAACCATTGGTCCTGGAAAAAAATGACCCTCTGAATTTTCATTTCTTTTAACGTCCTCTACAACCTGGAATTTTTTCACAATTTTGTTTCGCGAAAAATTGCGATTTCCGAAATTGCGTAATATTCGCTACAACTTTGATAGCGGGAAAGACTTTTGCATGGGGCCTCGTTGGTACCTAGTCAACGGGGTACCAGCGCGAACCTGCAGATGGCGCCACGAGTTTCTGTGATTATGCGTTCAGACTTCATCTCCCGAACCATTGGTCCTGGAAAAAAATGACCCGATGAATTTACATCTCTTTTAACGTCCTATACATCCCTGAATTTTTTCAGAATTTTATCTCGCGAAAAATTCCGATTTTGATTTCACCATAATATTCGGGGAATCAGATTCGGACGACTTTATCTCCCGACCCATTGGTCCTGGAAAAAAATGACCCCATGAATTTTCATCTCTTTCAACGTCCTCTACAACCCTGAATTTTTAAAGAATTTTATCTCGCGAAAAATTCCAATTTTGATTTCACCATAATATTCGGGGAATCAGATTCGGACGACTTTATCTCCCGAACCATTGGTCCTGGAAAAAAATGACCTAATGAATTTTTATCTCTTTTAACGTCCTTTACAACCCTGAATTTTTTCAGAATTTTATCTCGCGAAAAATTGAGATTTGGAATCCCCGATAATATTCGTGGGATCAGATTCCGACGACTTTATCTCCCGAACCATTGGTCCTGGAAAAAAATGACCCAATGAATTTTTATCTCTTTTAACGTCTTCTACAACCCTGAATTTTTTCAGAATTTTATCTCGCGAAAAATTGAGATTTGGAATCCCCGATGATATTCGCGGGATCAGATTCCGACGACTTTATCTCCCGAACCATTGGTCCTGGAAAAAAATGACCCGATGAATTTTCATTCCTTCCAACGTCCTCTACAACTCTGAATTTTTTCAGAATTTTATCTCGCGAAAAATTGCGATTTTGAATCCCCGATAATATTCGGGGAATCAGATTCGGACGACTTTATCTCCCGAACCATTAATCCTGGAAAAAAATTACCCGATGAATTTTCATCTCTTTTAACGTCCTCTACAACCCTGAATTTTTTCAGAATTTTATCTCGCGAAAAATTCCGATTTTGATTTCACCATAATATTCGGGGAATAAGATTCGGACGACTTTATCTCCCGAACCATTGGTCCTGGAAAAAAATGACCCGATGAATTTTCATCTCTTCCAACGTCCTCTACAACCCTGAATTTTTTCAGAATTTTATCTCCCGAAAAATTGCGGTTTCCGAACTTGCATAATATTCGCGGGATCAGATTCGGACGACTTTATCTCCCGAACCATTGGTCCTGGAAAAAAATGACCCGATGAATTTTCATCTCTTTTAACGTCCTCTGCAACCCTGAATTTTTTCAGAATTTTATCTCGCGAAAAATTGCGATTTTGAATCCTCGATGATATTCGGGGAATCAGATTCGGACGACTTTATTTCCCGAACCATTGGTCCTGGAAAAAAATGACCCGATGAATTTTCATTCCTCCCAACGTCCTCTACAACTCTGAATTTTTTCAGAATTTTATCTCGCGAAAAATTGCGATTTTGAATCCCCGATAATATTCGGGGAATCAGATTCGGACGACTTTATCTCCCGAACCATTGGTCCTGGAAAAAAATGACCCGATGAATTTTCATCTCTTTTAACGTCCTCTACAACCCTGAATTTTTTCAGAATTTTATCTCGCGAAAAATTCCGATTTTGATTTCACCATAATATTCGGGGAATCAGATTCGGACGACTTTATCTCCCGAACCATTGGTCCTGGAAAAAAATGACCCGATGAATTTTCATCTCTTCCAACGTCCTCTACAACCCTGAATTTTTTCAGAATTTTATCTCGCGAAAAATTGCGATTTGGAATCCCCGATAATATTCGGGGAATCAGATTCCGACGACTTCATCTCCCGAACCATTGGTCCTGGGAAAAAATGACCCAATAAATTTTCATCTCTTTTAACGTCCTCTACAACCCTGAATTTTTTCAGAATTTTATCTCGCGAAAAATTGCGATTTTGAATCCTCGATAATATTCGGGGAATCAGATTCGGACGACTTTATCTCCCGAATCATTGGTCCTGGAAAAAGTGACCCAATGAATTTTCATCTCTTTTAACGTCCTCTACAACCCTGAATTTTTTCAGAATTTTATCTCGCGAAAAATTCCGATTTCCGAACTTCCGTAATATTCGCGGGATCAGATTCCGACGACTTTATCTCCCGAACCATTGGTCCTGGAAAAAAATGACCCGATGAATTTTTATCCCTTCTAACGTCCTCTACAACCCTGAATTTTTTCAGAATTTTATCTCGCGAAAAATTGCGATTTTGAATCCCCGATAATATTCGGGGAATCAGATTCGGACGACTTTATCTCCCGAATCATTGGTCCTGGAACAAAGTGACCCATTGAATTTTCATCTCTTTCAACGTCCTCTACAACCCTGAATTTTTTCAGAATTTTATCTCGCGAAAAATTCCGATTTCCGAACTTCCGTAATATTCGCGGGATCAGATTCCGACGACTTTATCTCCCGAACCATTGGTCCTGGAAGAAAATGACCCGATGAATTTTCATCCCTTTTAACGTCCTCTACAACCGTGAATTTTTTCAGAATTTTATCTCGCGAAAAATTCCGATTTTGATTTCACCATAATATTCGGGGAATCAGATTCGGACGACTTTATCTCCCGAACCATTGGTCCTGGAAAAAAATGACCCTCTGAATTTTCATTTCTTTTAACGTCCTCTACAACCTGGAATTTTTTCACAATTTTGTCCCGCGAAAAATTGCGATTTCCGAAATTGCGTAATATTCGCTACAACTTTGATAGCGGGAAAGACTTTTGCATGGGGCCTCGTTGGTACCTAGTCAACGGGGTACCAGCGCGAACCTGCAGATGGCGCCACGAGTTTCTGTGATTATGCGTTCAGACTTCATCTCCCGAACCATTGGTCCTGGAAAAAAATGACCTAATGAATTTTTATCTCTTTTAACGTCCTTTACAACCCTGAATTTTTTCAGAATTTTATCTCGCGAAAAATTGAGATTTGGAATCCCCGATAATATTCGTGGGATCAGATTCCGACGACTTTATCTCCCGAACCATTGGTCCTGGAAAAAAATGACCCAATGAATTTTTATCTCTTTTAACGTCTTCTACAACCCTGAATTTTTTCAGAATTTTATCTCGCGAAAAATTGAGATTTGGAATCCCCGATGATATTCGCGGGATCAGATTCCGACGACTTTATCTCCCGAACCATTGGTCCTGGAAAAAAATGACTCGATGAATTTTCATTCCTTCCAACGTCCTCTACAACTCTGAATTTTTTCAGAATTTTATCTCGCGAAAAATTGCGATTTTGAATCCCCGATAATATTCGGGGAATCAGATTCGGACGACTTTATCTCCCGAACCATTAATCCTGGAAAAAAATGACCCGATGAATTTTCATCTCTTTTAACGTCCTCTACAACCCTGAATTTTTTCAGAATTTTATCTCGCGAAAAATTCCGATTTTGATTTCACCATAATATTCGGGGAATAAGATTCGGACGACTTTATCTCCCGAACCATTGGTCCTGGAAAAAAATGACCCGATGAATTTTCATCTCTTCCAACGTCCTCTACAACCCTGAATTTTTTCAGAATTTTATCTCCCGAAAAATTGCGGTTTCCGAACTTGCATAATATTCGCGGGATCAGATTCGGACGACTTTATCTCCCGAACCATTGGTCCTGGAAAAAAATGACCCGATGAATTTTCATCTCTTTTAACGTCCTCTGCAACCCTGAATTTTTTCAGAATTTTATCTCGCGAAAAATTGCGATTTTGAATCCTCGATGATATTCGGGGAATCAGATTCGGACGACTTTATTTCCCGAACCATTGGTCCTGGAAAAAAATGACCCGATGAATTTTCATTCCTTCCAACGTCCTCTACAACTCTGAATTTTTTCAGAATTTTATCTCGCGAAAAATTGCGATTTTGAATCCCCGATAATATTCGGGGAATCAGATTCGGACGACTTTATCTCCCGAACCATTGGTCCTGGAAAAAAATGACCCGATGAATTTTCATCTCTTTTAACGTCCTCTACAACCCTGAATTTTTTCAGAATTTTATCTCGCGAAAAATTCCGATTTTGATTTCACCATAATATTCGGGGAATCAGATTCGGACGACTTTATCTCCCGAACCATTGGTCCTGGAAAAAAATGACCCGCTGAATTTTCATCTCTTCCAACGTCCTCTACAACCCTGAATTTTTTCAGAATTTTATCTCGCGAAAAATTGCGATTTGGAATCCCCGATAATATTCGGGGAATCAGATTCCGACGACTTCATCTCCCGAACCATTGGTCCTGGGAAAAAATGACCCAATAAATTTTCATCTCTTTTAACGTCCTCTACAACCCTGAATTTTTTCAGAATTTTATCTCGCGAAAAATTGCGATTTTGAATCCTCGATAATATTCGGGGAATCAGATTCGGACGACTTTATCTCCCGAATCATTGGTCCTGGAAAAAAGTGACCCAATGAATTTTCATCTCTTTTAACGTCCTCTACAACCCTGAATTTTTTCAGAATTTTATCTCGCGAAAAATTCCGATTTCCGAACTTCCGTAATATTCGCGGGATCAGATTCCGACGACTTTATCTCCCGAACCATTGGTCCTGGAAAAAAATGACCCGATGAATTTTTATCCCTTCTAACGTCCTCTACAACCCTGAATTTTTTCAGAATTTTATCTCGCGAAAAATTGCGATTTTGAATCCCCGATAATATTCGGGGAATCAGATTCGGACGACTTTATCTCCCGAATCATTGGTCCTGGAACAAAGTGACCCATTGAATTTTCATCTCTTTCAACGTCCTCTACAACCCTGAATTTTTTCAGAATTTTATCTCGCGAAAAATTCCGATTTCCGAACTTCCGTAATATTCGCGGGATCAGATTCCGACGACTTTATCTCCCGAACCATTGGTCCTGGAAGAAAATGACCCGATGAATTTTCATCCCTTTTAACGTCCTCTACAACCGTGAATTTTTTCAGAATTTTATCTCGCGAAAAATTCCGATTTTGATTTCACCATAATATTCGGGGAATCAGATTCGGACGACTTTATCTCCCGAACCATTGGTCCTGGAAAAAAATGACCCTCTGAATTTTCATTTCTTTTAACGTCCTCTACAACCTGGAATTTTTTCACAATTTTGTTTCGCGAAAAATTGCGATTTCCGAAATTGCGTAATATTCGCTACAACTTTGATAGCGGGAAAGACTTTTGCATGGGGCCTCGTTGGTACCTAGTCAACGGGGTACCAGCGCGAACCTGCAGATGGCGCCACGAGTTTCTGTGATTATGCGTTCAGACTTCATCTCCCGAACCATTGGTCCTGGAAAAAAATGACCTAATGAATTTTTATCTCTTTTAACGTCCTTTACAACCCTGAATTTTTTCAGAATTTTATCTCGCGAAAAATTGAGATTTGGAATCCCCGATAATATTCGTGGGATCAGATTCCGACGACTTTATCTCCCGAACCATTGGTCCTGGAAAAAAATGACCCAATGAATTTTTATCTCTTTTAACGTCTTCTACAACCCTGAATTTTTTCAGAATTTTATCTCGCGAAAAATTGAGATTTGGAATCCCCGATGATATTCGCGGGATCAGATTCCGACGACTTTATCTCCCGAACCATTGGTCCTGGAAAAAAATGACTCGATGAATTTTCATTCCTTCCAACGTCCTCTACAACTCTGAATTTTTTCAGAATTTTATCTCGCGAAAAATTGCGATTTTGAATCCCCGATAATATTCGGGGAATCAGATTCGGACGACTTTATCTCCCGAACCATTAATCCTGGAAAAAAATGACCCGATGAATTTTCATCTCTTTTAACGTCCTCTACAACCCTGAATTTTTTCAGAATTTTATCTCGCGAAAAATTCCGATTTGGATTTCACCATAATATTCGGGGAATAAGATTCGGACGACTTTATCTCCCGAACCATTGGTCCTGGAAAAAAATGACCCGATGAATTTTCATCTCTTCCAACGTCCTCTACAACCCTGAATTTTTTCAGAATTTTATCTCCCGAAAAATTGCGGTTTCCGAACTTGCATAATATTCGCGGGATCAGATTCGGACGACTTTATCTCCCGAACCATTGGTCCTGGAAAAAAATGACCCGATGAATTTTCATCTCTTTTAACGTCCTCTGCAACCCTGAATTTTTTCAGAATTTTATCTCGCGAAAAATTGCGATTTTGAATCCTCGATGATATTCGGGGAATCAGATTCGGACGACTTTATTTCCCGAACCATTGGTCCTGGAAAAAAATGACCCGATGAATTTTCATTCCTTCCAACGTCCTCTACAACTCTGAATTTTTTCAGAATTTTATCTCGCGAAAAATTGCGATTTTGAATCCCCGATAATATTCGGGGAATCAGATTCGGACGACTTTATCTCCCGAACCATTGGTCCTGGAAAAAAATGACCCGATGAATTTTCATCTCTTTTAACGTCCTCTACAACCCTGAATTTTTTCAGAATTTTATCTCGCGAAAAATTCCGATTTTGATTTCACCATAATATTCGGGGAATCAGATTCGGACGACTTTATCTCCCGAACCATTGGTCCTGGAAAAAAATGACCCGCTGAATTTTCATCTCTTCCAACGTCCTCTACAACCCTGAATTTTTTCAGAATTTTATCTCGCGAAAAATTGCGATTTGGAATCCCCGATAATATTCGGGGAATCAGATTCCGACGACTTCATCTCCCGAACCATTGGTCCTGGGAAAAAATGACCCAATAAATTTTCATCTCTTTTAACGTCCTCTACAACCCTGAATTTTTTCAGAATTTTATCTCGCGAAAAATTGCGATTTTGAATCCTCGATAATATTCGGGGAATCAGATTCGGACGACTTTATCTCCCGAATCATTGGTCCTGGAAAAAAGTGACCCAATGAATTTTCATCTCTTTTAACGTCCTCTACAACCCTGAATTTTTTCAGAATTTTATCTCGCGAAAAATTCCGATTTCCGAACTTCCGTAATATTCGCGGGATCAGATTCCGACGACTTTATCTCCCGAACCATTGGTCCTGGAAAAAAATGACCCGATGAATTTTTATCCCTTCTAACGTCCTCTACAACCCTGAATTTTTTCAGAATTTTATCTCGCGAAAAATTGCGATTTTGAATCCCCGATAATATTCGGGGAATCAGATTCGGACGACTTTATCTCCCGAATCATTGGTCCTGGAACAAAGTGACCCATTGAATTTTCATCTCTTTCAACGTCCTCTACAACCCTGAATTTTTTCAGAATTTTATCTCGCGAAAAATTCCGATTTCCGAACTTCCGTAATATTCGCGGGATCAGATTCCGACGACTTTATCTCCCGAACCATTGGTCCTGGAAGAAAATGACCCGATGAATTTTTATCCCTTTTAACGTCCTCTACAACCGTGAATTTTTTCAGAATTTTATCTCGCGAAAAATTCCGATTTTGATTTCACCATAATATTCGGGGAATCAGATTCGGACGACTTTATCTCCCGAACCATTGGTCCTGGAAAAAAATGACCCTCTGAATTTTCATTTCTTTTAACGTCCTCTACAACCTGGAATTTTTTCACAATTTTGTCCCGCGAAAAATTGCGATTTCCGAAATTGCGTAATATTCGCTACAACTTTGATAGCGGGAAAGACTTTTGCATGGGGCCTCGTTGGTACCTAGTCAACGGGGTACCAGCGCGAACCTGCAGATGGCGCCACGAGTTTCTGTGATTATGCGTTCAGACTTCATCTCCCGAACCATTGGTCCTGGAAAAAAATGACCCGATGAATTTACATCTCTTTTAACGTCCCCTACAACCCTGAATTTTTTCAGAATTTTATCTCGCGAAAAATTCCGATTTTGATTTCACCATAATATTCGGGGAATCAGATTCGGACGACTTTATCTCCCGACCCATTGGTCCTGGAAAAAAATGACCCGTAGAATTTTCATCTCTTTTAACGTCCTCTACAACCCTGAATTTTTTCAGAATTTTATCTCGCGAAAAATTGAGATTTGGAATCCCCGATAATATTCGCGGGATCAGATTCCGACGACTTTATCTCCCGAACCATTGGTCCTGGAAAGAAATGACCCATTGAATTTCCATATCTTTTAACGTCCTCTACAACCCTGAATTTTTTCAGAATTTTATCTCGCGAAAAATTGCGATTTGGCATCTTCGATATTATTCGGGAAATCAGATTCGGACGACTTTATCTCCCGAACCATTGGTCCTGGAAAGAAATGACCCAATGAATTTTTATCTTTTTTAACGTCCTCTACAACCCTGAATTTTTTCAGAATTTTATCTCGCGAAAAATTGCGATTTGGAATCCCCGATAATATTCGCGGGATCAGATTCCGACGACTTCATCTCCCGAACCATTGATCCTGGGAAAAAATGACCCAATGAATTTTCATCTCTTTTAACGTCCTCTAAAACCCTGAATTTTTTCAGAATTTTATCTCGCGAAAAATTGCGATTTTGAATCCTCGATAATATTCGGGGAATCAGATTCGGACGACTTTATCTCCCGAACCATTGGTCCTGGAAAGAAATGACCCAATGAATTTTCATCTCTCCGAACGTCCTCTACACCCCTGAATTTTTTCAGAATTTTATCTTCCGAAAAATCGCGATTTTGAATCCTCGATAATATTCGGGACATCAGATTCGGACGACTTTATCTTCCGAACCATTGGTCCTGGAAAAAAATGACCCAATGAATTTTCATCTCTTTTAACGTCCTCTACAACCCTGAATTTTTTCAGAATTTTATCTCGCGAAAAATTCCGATTTTGATTTCACCATAATATTCGGGGAATCAGATTCGGACGACTTTATCTCCCGAACCATTGGTCCTGGAAAAAAATGACCCCCTGAATTTTCATTTCTTTTAACGTCCTCTAGAACCTGGAATTTTTTCACAATTTTATCTCGCGAAAAATTGCGATTTCCGAAATTGCGTAATATTCGCTACAACTTTGATAGCGGGAAAGACTTTTGCATGGGGCCTCGTTGGTACCTAGTCAACGGGGTACCAGCGCGAACCTGCAGATGGCGCCACGAGTTTCTGTGATTATGCGTTCAGACTTCATCTCCCGAACCATTGGTCCTGGAAGAAAATGACCCGATGAATTTACATCTCTTTTAACGTCCTCTACAACCCTGAATTTTTTCAGAATTTTATCTCGCGGAAAATTCCGATTTTGATTTCACCATAATATTCGGGGAATCAGATTCGGACGACTTTATCTCCCGACCCATTGGTCCTGGAAAAAAATGACCCCATGAATTTTCATCTCTTTCAACGTCCTCTACAACCCTGAATTTTTAATGAATTTTATCTCGCGAAAAATTCCAATTTTGATTTCACCATAATATTCGGGGAATCGGATTCGGACGACTTTATCTCCCGAACCATTGGTCCTGGAAAAAAATGACCCAATGAATTTTTATCTCTTTTAACGTCCTTTACAACCCTGAATTTTTTCAGAATTTTATCTCGCGAAAAATTGAGATTTGGAATCCCCGATAATATTCGTGGGATCAGATTCCGACGACTTTATCTCCCGAACCATTGGTCCTGGAAAAAAATGACCCAATGAATTTTTATCTCTTTTAACGTCTTCTACAACCCTGAATTTTTTCAGAATTTTATCTCGCGAAAAATTGAGATTTGGAATCCCCGATAATATTCGCGGGATCAGATTCCGACGACTTTATCTCCCGAACCATTGGTCCTGGAAAGAAATGACCCGATGAATTTCCATCTCTTTTAACGTCCTCTACAACCCTGAATTTTTTCAGAATTTTATCTCGCGAAAAATTGCGATTTGGCATCTCCGATAATATTCGGGAAATCAGATTCGGACGACTTTATCTCCCGAACCATTGGTCCTGGAAAGAAATGACCCGATGAATTTTCATCTCTTTTAACGTCCTCTACAACCCTGAATTTTTTCAGAATTTTATCTCGCGAAAAATTGCGATTTGGAATCCCCGATGATATTCGCGGGATCAGATTCCGACGACTTCATCTCCCGAACCATTGGTCCTGGGAAAAAATGACCTAATGAATTTTCATCTCTCCGAACGTCCTCTACACCCCTGAATTTTTACAGAATTTTATCTCGCGAAAAATATCGATTTCCGAACTTGCATAATATTCGCAGGATCAGATTCGGACGACTTTATCTCCCGAACCATTGATCCTGGGGAAAAATGACCCAATGAATTTTCATCTCTTTTAACGTCCTCTAAAACCCTGAATTTTTTCAGAATTTTATCTCGCGAAAAATTGCGATTTTGAATCCTCGATAATATTCGGGGAATCAGATTCGGACGACTTTATCTCCCGAACCATTGGTCCTGGAAAGAAATGACCCAATGAATTTTCATCTCTCCGAACGTCCTCTACACCCCTGAATTTTTTCAGAATTTTATCTTCCGAAAAATCGCGATTTTGAATCCTCGATAATATTCGGGACATCAGATTCGGACGACTTTATCTTCCGAACCATTGGTCCTGGAAAAAAATGACCCAATGAATTTTCATCTCTTTTAACGTCCTCTACAACCCTGAATTTTTTCAGAATTTTATCTCGCGAAAAATTCCGATTTTGATTTCACCATAATATTCGGGGAATCAGATTCGGACGACTTTATCTCCCGAAACATTGGTCCTGGAAAAAAATGACCCAATGAATTTTTATCTCTTTTAACGTCCTCTACAACCCTGAATTTTTTCAGAATTTTATCTCGCGAAAAATTGCGATTTGGAATCCCCGATAATATTTGAAGAATCAGATTCGGACGACTTTATCTCCCGAACCATTGGTCCTGGAAAAAAATGACCCCCTGAATTTTCATTTCTTTTAACGTCCTCTAGAACCTGGAATTTTTTCACAATTTTATCTCGCGAAAAATGGCGATTTCCGAAATTGCGTAATATTCGCTACAACTTTGATAGCGGGAAAGACTTTTGCATGGGGCCTCGTTGGTACCTAGTCAACGGGGTACCAGCGCGAACCTGCAGATGGCGCTACGAGTTTCTGTGATTATGCGTTCACACTTCATCTCCCGAACCATTGGTCCTGGAAGAAAATGACCCGATGAATTTACATCTCTTTTAACGTCC
Organism: Macrophya annulata; assembly: GCA_963924015.1. Taxonomy (NCBI): domain Eukaryota; kingdom Metazoa; phylum Arthropoda; class Insecta; order Hymenoptera; family Tenthredinidae; genus Macrophya; species Macrophya annulata. Next base: position 26,880,910 of record OZ001261.1, read on the forward strand.
TCTACAACCCTGAATTTTTTCAGAATTTTATCTCGCGAAAAATTCCGATTTTGATTTCACCATAATATTCGGGGAATCAGATTCGGACGACTTTATCTCCCGACCCATTGGTCCTGGAAAAAAATGACCCCATGAATTTTCATCTCTTTCAACGTCCTCTACAACCCTGAATTTTTTCAGAATTTTATCTCGCGAAAAATTGCGATTTGGAATCCCCGATAATATTTGAAGAATCAGATTCGGACGACTTTATCTCCCGAACCATTGGTCCTGGAAAAAAATGACCCTCTGAATTTTCATTTCTTTTAACGTCCTCTACAACCTGGAATTTTTTCACAATTTTATCCCGCAAAAAATTGCGATTTCCGAAATTGCGTACTATTCGCTACAACTTTGATAGCGGGAAAGACTTTTGCATGGGGCCTCGTTGGTACCTAGTCAACGGGGTACCAGCGCGAACCTGCAGATGGCGCCACGAGTTTCTGTGATTATGCGTTCAGACTTCATCTCCCGAACCATTGGTCCTGGAAAAAAATGACCCGATGAATTTACATCTCTTTTAACGTCCTATACATCCCTGAATTTTTTCAGAATTTTATCTCGCGAAAAATTCCGATTTTGATTTCACCATAATATTCGGGGAATCAGATTCGGACGACTTTATCTCCCGACCCATTGGTCCTGGAAAAAAATGACCCCATGAATTTTCATCTCTTTCAACGTCCTCTACAACCCTGAATTTTTAAAGAATTTTATCTCGCGAAAAATTCCAATTTTGATTTCACCATAATATTCGGGGAATCAGATTCGGACGACTTTATCTCCCGAACCATTGGTCCTGGAAAAAAATGACCTAATGAATTTTTATCTCTTTTAACGTCCTTTACAACCCTGAATTTTTTCAGAATTTTATCTCGCGAAAAATTGAGATTTGGAATCCCCGATAATATTCGTGGGATCAGATTCCGACGACTTTATCTCCCGAACCATTGGTCCTGGAAAAAAATGACCCAATGAATTTTTATCTCTTTTAACGTCTTCTACAACCCTGAATTTTTTCAGAATTTTATCTCGCGAAAAATTGAGATTTGGAATCCCCGATGATATTCGCGGGATCAGATTCCGACGACTTTATCTCCCGAACCATTGGTCCTGGAAAAAAATGACCCAATGAATTTTCATCTCTTTTAACGTCCTCTACAACCCTGAATTTTTTCAGAATTTTATCTCGCGAAAAATTGAGATTTGGAATCCCCGATAATATTCGCGGGATCAGATTCCGACGACTTTATCTCCCGAACCATTGGTCCTGGAAAGAAATGACCCGATGAATTTCCATCTCTTTTAACGTCCTCTACAACCCTGAATTTTTTAAGAATTTTATCTCGCGAAAAATTGCGATTTCCGAACTTCCATAATATTCGCGGGATCAGATTCGGACGACTTTATCTCCCGAACCATTGGTCCTGGAAAAAAATGACCCAATGAATTTTCATCTCTTTCAACGTCCTCTACAACCCTGAATTTTTTAAGAATTTTATCTCGCGAAAAATTCCGATTTTGATTTCACCATAATATTCGGGGAATCAGATTCGGACGACTTTATCTCCCGAACCATTGGTCCTGGAAAAAATGACCCAATGAATTTACATCTCTTTTAACGTCCTCTACAACCCTGAATTTTTTCAGAATTTTATCTCGCGAAAAATTCCGATTTTGATTTCACCATAATATTCGGGGAATCAGATTCGGACGACTTTATCTCCCGAACCATTGGTCCTGGAAAAAAATGACCCGATGAATTTTCATCTCTTCCAACGTCCTCTACAACCCTGAATTTTTTCAGAATTTTATCTCGCGAAAAATTGCGATTCTGAATCCCCGATAATATTCGCGGGATCAGATTCCGACGACTTTACCTCCCGAACCATTGGTCCTGGAAAAAAATGACCCAATGAATTTTCATCTCTTTTAACGTCTTCTACAACCCTGAATTTTTTCAGAATTTTATCTCGCGAAAAATTGAGATTTGGAATCCCCGATAATATTCGCGGGATCAGATTCCGACGACTTTATCTCCCGAACCATTGGTCCTGGAAAGAAATTACCCGATGAATTTCCATCTCTTTTAACGTCCTCTACAACCCTGAATTTTTTCAGAATTTTATCTCGCGAAAAATTGAGATTTGGAATCCCCGATAATATTCGCGGGATCAGATTCCGACGACTTTATCTCCCGAACCATTGGTCCTGGAAAGAAATGACCCGATGAATTTCCATCTCTTTTAACGTCCTCTACAACCCTGAATTTTTTAAGAATTTTATCTCGCGAAAAATTGCGATTTCCGAACTTCCATAATATTCGCGGGATCAGATTCGGACGACTTTATCTCCCGAACCATTGGTCCTGGAAAAAAATGACCCAATGAATTTTCATCTCTTTCAACGTCCTCTACAACCCTGAATTTTTTAAGAATTTTATCTCGCGAAAAATTCCGATTTTGATTTCACCATAATATTCGGGGAATCAGATTCGGACGACTTTATCTCCCGAACCATTGGTCCTGGAAAAAAATGACCCAATGAATTTACATCTCTTTTAACGTCCTCTACCACCCTGAATTTTTTCAGAATTTTATCTCGCGAAAAATTCCGATTTTGATTTCACCATAATATTCGGGGAATCAGATTCGGACGACTTTATCTCCCGAACCATTGGTCCTGGAAAAAAATGACCCGATGAATTTTCATCTCTTCCAACGTCCTCTACAACCCTGAATTTTTTCAGAATTTTATCTCGCGAAAAATTCCGATTTCCGAACTTCCGTAATATTCGCGGGATCAGATTCCGACGACTTTATCTCCCGAACCATTGGTCCTGGAAAAAAATGACCCGATGAATTTTCATCTCTTTTAACGTCCTCTACAACCCTGAATTTTTTCAGAATTTTATCTCGCGAAAAATTCCGATTTTGATTTCACTATGATATTCGGGGAATCAGATTCGGACGACTTTATCTCCCGAACCATTGGTCCTGGAAAAAAATGACCCGATGAATTTTCATCTCTTCCAACGTCCTCTACAACCCTGAATTTTTTCAGAATTTTATCTCGCGAAAAATTGCGATTTGGAATCCCCGATAATATTCGGGGAATCAGATTCCGACGACTTCATCTCCCGAACCATTGGTCCTGGGAAAAAATGACCCCATAAATTTTCATCTCTTTTAACGTCCTCTACGACCCTGAATTTTTTCAGAATTTTTTCTCGCGAAAAATTCCGATTTTGATTTCACCATAATATTCGGGGAATCAGATTCGGACGACTTTATCTCCCGAACCATTGGTCCTGGAAAAAAATGACCCGATGAATTTCCATCTCTTTTAACGTCCTCTACAACCCTGAATTTTTTCAGAATTTTATCTCCCGAAAAATTGCGGTTTCCGAACTTGCATAATATTCGCGGGATCAGATTCGGACGACTTTATCTCCCGAACCATTGGTCCTGGAAAAAAATGACCCAATGAATTTTCATCTCTTTCAACGTCCTCTACAACCCTGAATTTTTTAAGAATTTTATCTCGCGAAAAATTCCGATTTTGAATCCCCGATAATATTCGGAGAATCAGATTCGGACGACTTTATCTCCTGAACCATTGGTCCTGGAAAAAAATGACCCGATGAATTTTCATCTCTTTTAACGTCCTCTACAACCCTGAATTTTTTCAGAATTTTATCTCGCGAAAAATTGCGATTTTGAATCCTCGATAATATTCGGGGAATCAGATTCGGACGACTTTATCTCCCGAATCATTGGTCCTGGAAAAAAGTGACCCAATGAATTTTCATCTCTTTTAACGTCCTCTACAACCCTGAATTTTTTCAGAATTTTATCTCGCGAAAAATTCCGATTTCCGAACTTCCGTAATATTCGCGGGATCAGATTCCGACGACTTTATCTCCCGAACCATTGGTCCTGGAAAAAAATGACCCGATGAATTTTCATCCCTTTTAACGTCCTCTACAACCCTGAATTTTTTCAGAATTTTATCTCGCGAAAAATTGCGATTTTGAATCCCCGATAATATTCGGGGAATCAGATTCGGACGACTTTATCTCCCGAATCATTGGTCCTGGAAAAAAGTGACCCAATGAATTTTCATCTCTTTTAACGTCCTCTACAACCCTGAATTTTTTCAGAATTTTATCTCGCGAAAAATTCCGATTTCCGAACTTCCGTAATATTCGCGGGATCAGATTCCGACGACTTTATCTCCCGAACCATTGGTCCTGGAAAAAAAATGACCCGATGAATTTTCATCTCTTCCAACGTCCTCTACAACCCTGAATTTTTTCAGAATTTTATCTCGCGAAAAATTGCGATTTGGAATCCCCGATAATATTCGGGGAATCAGATTCCGACGACTTCATCTCCCGAACCATTGGTCCTGGGAAAAAATGACCCAATAAATTTTCATCTCTTTTAACGTCCTCTACGACCCTGAATTTTTTCAGAATTTTTTCTCGCGAAAAATTCCGATTTTGATTTCACCATAATATTCGGGGAATCAGATTCGGACGACTTTATCTCCCGAACCATTGGTCCTGGAAAAAATGACCCGATGAATTTTCATCTCTTTTAACGTCCTCTACAACCCTGAATTTTTTCAGAATTTTATCTCGCGAAAAATTGCGATTTTGAATCCTCGATAATATTCGGGGAATCAGATTCGGACGACTTTATCTCCCGAATCATTGGTCCTGGAAAAAAGTGACCCGATGAATTTTCATCTCTTTTAACGTCCTCTACAACCCTGAATTTTTTCAGAATTTTATCTCGCGAAAAATTCCGATTTCCGAACTTCCGTAATATTCGCGGGATCAGATTCCGACGACTTTATCTCCCGAACCATTGGTCCTGGAAAAAAATGACCCGTTGAATTTTCATCCCTTCTAACGTCCTCTACAACCCTGAATTTTTTCAGAATTTTATCTCGCGAAAAATTGCGATTTTGAATCCCTGATAATATTCGGGGAATCAGATTCGGACGACTTTATCTCCCGAATCATTGGTCCTGGAAAAAAGTGACCCAATGAATTTTCATCTCTTTCAACGTCCTCTACAACCCTGAATTTTTTCAGAATTTTATCTCGCGAAAAATTCCGATTTCCGAACTTCCGTAATATTCGCGGGATCAGATTCCGACGACTTTATCTCCCGAACCATTGGTCCTGGAAGAAAATGACCCGATGAATTTTCATCCCCTTTAACGTCCTCTACAACCTTGAATTTTTTCAGAATTTTATCTCGCGAAAAATTGCGATTTCCGATTTTCCGTAATATTCGCCGGATCAGATTCGGACGACTTTATCTCCCGAACCATTGGTCCAGGAAATAAGTGGAACCAGGAAATAATATCCTGCGAAGCAACAAATTTTCTATCCATTAATTTTTATTCGTTTTCTCGAAAACCAATTGAGATAGAGATCTGCAACTTTCAGGATCTTGGTATCTCATCAAGACCTACATATCCTCAAAGCATGATAAAAATATCTTTCCGGGGCCGATTCACCATTTCTATCCCCCTATGGCCTTCTAGCTCTTTCAACGGGAACACGTACCGCAAGGTAATATTTTTTATTCAAGTTTTTCTCAGTAATTGTTCGGTTTATTGACGAGTCCTCGTATACTCGTCCGTTCGGTCAATTTACAGAATGAAATCTAGGAATACTCTACAAGGAAAATACCTGTATCGTTTTTCTCATTCTTCTCGAAAGTTAGATTTACCAATTAAGAGTAATCAACCCCTGACAGGTCCACATGATTTTTACTGCACTTGACAGGGGTAGACTGACCCGAAAAGGGACGGCGATCTTCAAATAAGAATCGTGACGCTTGTAATAATCGTAAAAAGTTTTTTCTTCTTTCAGACATTCACCGCATCCATACGAAAATACGTTTTTTATAACGATATACCAAAATAATATATACTTTTATAACTATTTTCGAATACAAATATCAAAATATAATCCATACTTACATTTTAGGATAGTTAGATCGATTCAAAAGTTGATAAGAAAAAAAAAAAATACTCAATTTGGTGAAAGCAAAAATGTTCACGATACTGGTACACTGTTCCTAATTGGGTCATCAAAAAATAAAGATGTAGGTTGTAACGTCGTAACGTTGCTCAATAATTACTTTTATTTATTATTAATAATTATTACTTATTATATTTAACCTGAGCATTGTATGAATAAATTTATTTATTGACGCGGAGCCTCTATTTTCTCAAGGCGCTTACGGGCTTATATTTTAGATGTATGGGAGAGGGATGATTTAATTCAGGTAAATACGGAACAAATAATAATATAAATAAATATTTATCAAATAAAAGGAATGCGTGAATTATGCAAGCAAGTTATGTTTAAATTATTCTGTTATAAGCTTTTTATGCATATAAATCTACTTATAAGCAAGTGTGTAACTTATATTGATAAATTATAATATGACTGATGTAATACAGCATTTAAAGTATACGAGACAGAATTGGATATTTAAAGTAAATGGAATATATATGTATAAAACAAAGAGTCTGAGGCAAAGCTCTCGAATATATGTATACAAGTTATGGAGAGATCGGGCTCATACCTTGTAAGTTGAATACAGTAGACTCCCGTTAAGTGCTCATGCTCGGGGCTGTAGACAGCCTAAATTCGGAGAAATGCGCAATTAAATGGAGCCTCCACTACGCTTACTAGTTCTCGGAAATACTACACAGTATAATCGAACTAACAAAAGAATAGGCGGCTGAAACCACATCACCCATAAAAAGACGGCGCGAGAGTGGGGGATCTGTCGATTCTGTGAAATATGCCGAAAACGTGGAAATTTCACGAAAGCGAGTACTTAACGGGGGAACACTTAACGGGAGTCTACTGTATTATGTTTGTGAAAATCAAATAAAAATCGATCGATTCTTATAAAAAGATACATTGGATCTGACAGACCAGTTGCGCGCCACTGGCGAGTCTCACCAACGATCTTGCAAAAAAGCCAAAGAATTGTTATGTATTGTTGTAGACAGTATAGTGTTACAGTCAGTTCATGATCCAGACGGTAACCAGCGAGTTACAACAATCGTAACAAATCGATGTATAGTGATTTCTGGTTGAAATGTCGGAAGGCAGGCTTGATAAGCAAACCGAAAAATAACTTTGATAGCGGGAAAGACTTTTGCATGGGGCCTCGTTGGTACCTAGTCAACGGGGTACCAGCGCAAACCTGCAGATGGCGCCACGAGTTTCTGTGATTTTGCGTTCAGACTTCATCTCCCGAACCATTGGTCCTGGGAACAAAATGACCCGATGAATTTTCATCTCTTTAAACGTCCTCTACAACTCTGAATTTTTTCAGAATTTTATCTCGCCAAAAATTCGATTTCCGAACTTGCATAATATTCGCGGGATCAGATTCGGACGACTTTATCTCCCGAACCATTGGTCCTGGAAAAAAATGACCCGATGAATTTTCATCTCTTTCAACGTCCTCTACAACCCTGAATTTTTTAAGAATTCTATCTCGCGAAAAATTCCGATTTTGATTTCACCATAACATTCGGGGAATCAGATTCGGACGACTTTATCTCCCGAACCATTGGTCCTGGAAAAAAATGACCCAATGAATTTTCATCTCTTTTAACGTCCTCTACAACCCTGAATTTTTTCAGAATTTTATCTCGCGAAAAATTGCGATTTTGAATCCTCGATAATATTCGGGGAATCAGATTCGGACGACTTTATCTCCCGAACCATTGGTCCTGGAAAAAAATGACCCAATGAATTATCATCTCTTTTAACGTCCTCTACAACCCTGAATTTTTTCAGAATTCGATCTCGCGAAAAATTGAGATTTGGAATCCCCGATAATATTCGCGGGATCAGATTCCGACGACTTTATCTCCCGAACCATTGGTCCTGAAAACTAAATGACCCGATGAATTTTCATCTCTTTTAACGTCCTCTACAACCCTGAATTTTTTCAGAATTTTATCTCGCGAAAAATTGCGATTTCCGAACTTGCATAATATTCGCGGGATCAGATTCGGACGACTTTATCTCCCGAACCATTGGTCCTGGAAAAAAATGACCCAATGAATTATCATCTCTTTTAACGTCCTCTACAACCCTGAATTTTTTCAGAATTTTATCTCGCGAAAAATTCCGATTTTGATTTCACCATAATATTCGGGGAATCAGATTCGGACGACTTTATCTCCCGAACCATTGGTCCTGGAAAAAATGACCCAATGAATTTTCATCTCTTTCAACGTCCTCTACAACCCTGAATTTTTTAAGAATTTTATCTCGCGAAAAATTGCGATTTCCGAACTTCCATAATATTCGCGGGATCAGATTCGGACGACTTTATCTCCCGAACCATTGGTCCTGGAAAAAAATGACCCAATGAATTTTCATCTCTTTCAACGTCCTCTACAACCCTGAATTTTTTAAGAATTTTATCTCGCGAAAAATTGCGATTTCCGAACTTCCATAATATTCGCGGGATCAGATTCGGACGACTTTATCTCCCGAACCATTGGTCCTGGAAAAAAATGACCCAATGAATTTTCATCTCTTTTAACGTCCTCTACAACCCTGAATTTTTTCAGAATTTTATCTCGCGAAAAATTGCGATTTTGAATCCTCGATAATATTCGGGGAATCAGATTCGGACGACTTTATCTCCCGAATCATTGGTCCTGGAAAAAAATGACCCGATGAATTTTGATCTCTTTTAACGTCCTCTACAACCCTGAATTTTTTCAGAATTTTATCTCGCGAAAAATTCCGATTTTGATTTCACCATAATATTCGGGGAATCAGATTCGGACGACTTTATCTCCCGAACCATTGGTCCTGGAAAAAAATGACCCAATGAATTTTCATCTCTTTTAACGTCCTCTACAACCCTGAATTTTTTCAGAATTTTATCTCCCGAAAAATTGCGGTTTGGAATCCCCGATAATATTCGCGGGATCAGATTCGGACGACTTTATCTCCCGAACCATTGGTCCTGGAAAAAAATGACCCGATGAATTTTCATCTCTTTCAACGTCCTCTACAACCCTGAATTTTTGAGGAATTTTATCTCGCGAAAAATTGAGATTTGGAATCCCCGATAATATTCGCGGGATCAGATTCCGACGACTTTATCTCCCGAACCATTGGTCCTGAAAACTAAATGACCCGATGAATTTTCATCTCTTTTAACGTCCTCTACAACCCTGAATTTTTTCAGAATTTTATCTCGCGAAAAATTCCGATTTTGATTTCACCATAATATTCGGGGAATCAGATTCGGACGACTTTATCTCCCGAACCATTGGTCCTGGAAAAAAATGACCCAATGAATTTTCATCTCTGTCAACGTCCTCTACAACCCTGAATTTTTTAAGAATTTTATCTCGCGAAAAATTCCAATTTGGATTTCACCATAATATTCGGGGAATCAGATTCGGACGACTTTATCTCCCGAACCATTGGTCCTGGAAAAAAATGACCCAATGAATTTTCATCTCTTTTAACGTCCTCTACAACCCTGAATTTTTTCAGAATTTCATCTCGCGAAAAATTGCGATTTTGAATCCTCGATAATATTCGGGGAATCAGATTCGGACGACTTTATCTCCCGAATCATTGGTCCTGGAAAAAAATGACCCGATGAATTTTCATCTCTTTTAACGTCCTCTACAACCCTGAATTTTTTCAGAATTTTATCTCGCGAAAAATTGCGATTTCCGATTTTCCGTAATATTCGCCGGATCAGATTCGGACGACTTTATCTCCCGAACCATTGGTCCAGGAAATAAGTGGAACCAGGAAATAATATCCTGCGAAGCAACAAATTTTCTATCCATTAATTTTTATTCGTTTTCTCGAAAACCAATTGAGATAGAGATCTGCAACTTTCAGGATCTTGGTATCTCATCAAGACCTACATATCCTCAAAGCATGATAAAAATATCTTTCCGGGGCCGATTCACCATTTCTATCCCCCCCTATGGCCTTCTAGCTCTTTCAACGGGAACACGTACCGCAAGGTAATATTTTTTATTCAAGTTTTTTTCAGTAATTGTTCGGTTTATTGACGAGTCCTCGTATACTCGTCCGTTCGGTCAATTTACAGAATGAAATCTAGGAATACTCTACAAGGAAAATACCTGTATCGTTTTTCTCACTCTTCTCGAAAGTTAGATTTACCAATTAAGAGTAATCAACCCCTGACAGGTACACATGATTTTTACTGCACTTGACAGGGGTAGACTGACCCGAAAAGGGACGGCGATCTTCAAATGAGAATCGTGACGCTTGTAATAATCGTAAAAAGTTTTTTCTTCTTTCAGACATTCACCGCATCCATACGAAAATACGTTTTTTATAACGATATACCAAAATAATATGTACTTTTATAACTATTTTCGAATACAAATATCGAAATATAATCCATACTTACATTTTAGGATAGTTAGATCGATTCAAAAGTTGATAAGAAAAAAAAAAAATACTCAATTTGGTGAAAGCAAAAATGTTCACGATACTGGTACACTGTTCCTAATTGGGTCATCAAAAAATAAAGATGTAGGTTGTAACGTCGTAACGTTGCTCAATAATTACTTTTATTTATTATTAATAATTATTACTTATTATATTTAACCTGAGCATTGTATGAATAAATTTATTTATTGACGCGGAGCCTCTATTTTCTCAAGGCGCTTACGGGCTTATATTTTAGATGTATGGGAGAGGGATGATTTAATTCAGGTAAATACGGAACAAATAATAATATAAATAAATATTTATCAAATAAAAGGAATGCGTGAATTATGCAAGCAAGTTATGTTTAAATTATTCTGTTATAAGCTTTTTATGCGTATAAATCTACTTATAAGCAAGTGTGTAACTTATATTGATAAATTATAATATAAGTGATGTAATACAGCATTTAAAGTATACGAGACAGAATTGGATATTTAAAGTAAATGGAATATATATGTATAAAACAAAGAGTCTGAGGCAAAGCTCTCGAATATATGTATACAAGTTATGGAGAGATCGGGCTCATACCTTGTAAGTTGAATACAGTAGACTCCCGTTAAGTGCTCATGCTCGGGGCTGTAGACAGCCTAAATTCGGAGAAATGCGCACTTAAATGGAGCCTCCACTACGCTTACTAGTTCTCGGAAATACTACACAGTATAATCGAACTAACAAAAGAATAGGCGGCTGAAACCACATCACCCATAAAAAGACGGCGCGAGAGTGGGGGATCTGTCGATTCTGTGAAATATGCCGAAAACGTAGAAATTTCACGAAAGCGAGTACTTAACGGGGGAACACTTAACGGGAGTCTACTGTATTATGTTTGTGAAAATCAAATAAAAATCGATCGATTCTTATAAAAAGATACATTGGATCCGACAGACCAGTTGCGCGCCACTGGCGAGTCTCACCAACGATCTTGCAAAAAAGCCAAAGAATTGTTATGTATTGTTGTAGACAGTATAGTGTTACAGTCAGTTCATGATCCAGACGGTAACCAGCGAGTTACAACAATCGTAACAAATCGATGTATAGTGGTTTCTGATCGACACAACGGAAGGCAGGCTTCATAAGCAAACCGAAAAATAACTTTGATAGCGGGAAAGACTTTTGCATGGGGCCTCGTTGGTACCTAGTCAACGGGGTACCAGCGCAAACCTGCAGATGGCGCCACGAGTTTCTGTGATTATGCGTTCAGATTTCATCTCCCGAACCATTGGTCCTGGAAAAAAATGACCCAATGAATTTTCATCTCTTTTAACGTCCTCTACAACCCTGAATTTTTTCAGAATTTTATCTCGCGAAAAATTGCGATTTTGAATCCTCGATAATATTCGGGGAATCAGATTCGGACGACTTCATCTCCCGAACCATTGGTCCTGGAAAAAAATGACCCAATGAATTTTCATCTCTTTTAACGTCCTCTACAACCCTGAATATTTTCAGAATTTTATCTCGCGAAAAATTGCGGTTTCCGAACTTGCATAATATTCGCGGGATCAGATTCGGACGACTTTATCTCCCGAACCATTGGTCCTGGAAAAAAATGACCCAATGAATTTTCATCTCTTTGAACGTCGTCTACAACCCTGAATTTTTTCAGAATTTTATCTCGCGAAAAATTCCGATTTTGATTTCACCATAATATTCGGGGAATCAGATTCGGACGACTTTATCTCCCGAACCATTGGTCCTGGAAAAAAATGACCCGATGAATTTTCATCTCTTTTAACGTCCTCTACAACCCTGAATTTTTTCAGAATTTCATCTCGCGAAAAATTGCGATTTCCGAACTTCCGTAATATTCGCGGGATCAGATTCCGACGACTTTATCTCCCGAACCATTAGTCCTGGAAAAAAATGACCCAATGAATTTTTATCTCTCCGAACGTCCTCTACAACCCTGAATTTTTTCAGAATTTTATCTCGCGAAAAATTGCGATTTCCGATTTTCCGTAATATTCGCCGGATCAGATTCGGACGACTTTATCTCCCGAACCATTGGTCCAGGAAATAAGTGGAACCAGGAAATAATATCCTGCGAAGCAACAAATTTTCTATCCATTAATTTTTATTCGTTTTCTCGAAAACCAATTGAGATAGAGATCTGCAACTTTCAGGATCTTGGTATCTCATCAAGACCTACATATCCTCAAAGCATGATAAAAATATCTTTCCGGGGCCGATTCACCATTTCTATCCCCCTATGGCCTTCTAGCTCTTTCAACGGGAACACGTACCGCAAGGTAATATTTTTTATTCAAGTTTTTTTCAGTAATTGTTCGGTTTATTGACGAGTCCTCGTATACTCGTCCGTTCGGTCAATTTACAGAATGAAATCTAGGAATACTCTACAAGGAAAATACCTGTATCGTTTTTCTCATTCTTCTCGAAAGTTAGATTTACCAATTAAGAGTAATCAACCCCTGACAGGTCCACATGATTTTTACTGCACTTGACAGGGGTAGACTGACCCGAAAAGGGACGGCGATCTTCAAATGAGAATCGTGACGCTTGTAATAATCGTAAAAAGTTTTTTCTTCTTTCAGACATTCACCGCATCCATACGAAAATACGTTTTTTATAACGATATACCAAAATAATATGTACTTTTATAACTATTTTCGAATACAAATATCAAAATATAATCCATACTTACATTTTAGGATAGTTAGATCGATTCAAAAGTTGATAAGAAAAAAAAAAAATACTCAATTTGGTGAAAGCAAAAATGTTCACGATACTGGTACACTGTTCCTAATTGGGTCATCAAAAAATAAAGATGTAGGTTGTAACGTCGTAACGTTGCTCAATAATTACTTTTATTCATTATTAATAATTATTACTTATTATATTTAACCTGAGCATTGTATGAATAAATTTATTTATTGACGCGGAGCCTCTATTTTCTCAAGGCGCTTACGGGCTTATATTTTAGATGTATGGGAGAGGGATGATTTAATTCAGGTAAATACGGAACAAATAATAATATAAATAAATATTTATCAAATAAAAGGAATGCGTGAATTATGCAAGCAAGTTATGTTTAAATTATTCTGTTATAAGCTTTTTATGCGTATAAATCTACTTATAAGCAAGTGTGTAACTTATATTGATAAATTATAATATGACTGATGTAATACAGCATTTAAAGTATACGAGACAGAATTGGATATTTAAAGTAAATGGAATATATATGTATAAAACAAAGAGTCTGAGGCAAAGCTCTCGAATATATGTATACAAGTTATGGAGAGATCGGGCTCATACTTTGTAAGTTGAATACAGTAGACTCCCGTTAAGTGCTCATGCTCGGGGCTGTAGACAGCCTAAATTCGGAGAAATGCGCACTTAAACGGAGCCTCCACTACGCTTACTAGTTCTCGGAAATACTACACAGTATAATCGAACTAACAAAAGAATAGGCGGCTGAAACCACATCACCCATAAAAAGACGGCGCGAGAGTGGGGGATCTGTCGATTCTGTGAAATATGCCGAAAACGTAGAAATTTCACGAAAGCGAGTACTTAACGGGGGAACACTTAACGGGAGTCTACTGTATTATGTTTGTGAAAATCAAATAAAAATCGATCGATTCTTATAAAAAGATACATTGGATCCGACAGACCAGTTGCGCGCCACTGGCGAGTCTCACCAACGATCTTGCAAAAAAGCCAAAGAATTGTTATGTATTGTTGTAGACAGTATAGTGTTACAGTCAGTTCATGATCCAGACGGTAACCAGCGAGTTACAACAATCGTAACAAATCGATGTATAGTGGTTTCTGATCGACACAACGGAAGGCAGGCTTCATAAGCAAACCGAAAAATAACTTTGATAGCGGGAAAGACTTTTGCATGGGGCCTCGTTGGTACCTAGTCAACGGGGTACCAGCGCAAACCTGCAGATGGCGCCACGAGTTTCTGTGATTATGCGTTCAGATTTCATCTCCCGAACCATTGGTCCTGGAAAAAAATGACCCAATGAATTTTCATCTCTTTTAACGTCCTCTACAACCCTGAATTTTTTCAGAATTTTATCTCGCGAAAAATTGCGATTTTGAATCCTCGATAATATTCGGGGAATCAGATTCGGACGACTTCATCTCCCGAACCATTGGTCCTGGAAAAAAATGACCCAATGAATTTTCATCTCTTTTAACGTCCTCTACAACCCTGAATATTTTCAGAATTTTATCTCGCGAAAAATTGCGGTTTCCGAACTTGCATAATATTCGCGGGATCAGATTCGGACGACTTTATCTCCCGAACCATTGGTCCTGGAAAAAATGACCCAATGAATTTTCATCTCTTTGAACGTCGTCTACAACCCTGAATTTTTTCAGAATTTTATCTCGCGAAAAATTCCGATTTTGATTTCACCATAATATTCGGGGAATCAGATTCGGACGACTTTATCTCCCGAACCATTGGTCCTGGAAAAAAATGACCCGATGAATTTTCATCTCTTTTAACGTCCTCTACAACCCTGAATTTTTTCAGAATTTTATCTCGCGAAAAATTCCGATTTTGATTTCACCATAATATTCGGGGAATCAGATTCGGACGACTTTATCTCCCGAACCATTGGTCCTGGAGAAAAATGACCCGATGAATTTTCATCTCTTTTAACGTCCTCTACAACTCTGAATTTTTTCAGAATTTTATCCCGCGAAAAATTGCGATTTCCGAACTTGCATAATATTCGCGGGATCAGATTCGGACGACTTTATCTCCCGAACCATTGGTCCTGGAAAAAAATGACCCAATGAATTTTTATCTCTTTTAACGTCCTCTACAACCCTGAATTTTTTCAGAATTTTATCTCGCGAAAAATTGCGGTTTCCGAACTTGCATAATATTCGCGGGATCATATTCGGACGACTTTATCTCCCGAACCATTGGTCCTGGAAAAAAATGACCCGATGAATTTTCATCTCTTCCAACGTCCTCTACAACCCTGAATTTTTTCAGAATTTTATCTCGCGAAAAATCGCGATTTGGAATCCCCGATAATATTCGCGGGATCAGATTCCGACGACTTTATCTCCAGAACCATTGGTCCTGGAAAAAAATGACCCAATGAATTTTCATCTCTTTTAACGTCCTCTACAACCCTGAATTTTTTCAGAATTTTATCTCGCGAAAAATTGCGATTTTGAATCCGCGATAATATTCGGGGAATCAGATTCGGACGACTTTATCTCCCGAACCATTGGTCCTGGAAAAAAATGACCCGATGAATTTTCATCTCTTCCAACGTCCTCTACAACCCTGAATTTTTTCAGAATCTTATCTCGCGAAAAATTGCGATTTGGAATCCCCGATAATATTCGCGGGATCAGATTCCGACGACTTTATCTCCAGAACCATTGGTCCTGGAAAAAAATGACCCAATGAATTTTCATCTCTTTTAACGTCCTCTGCAACCCTGAATTTTTTCAGAATTTTATCTCGCGAAAAATTCCGATTTTGATTTCACCATAATATTCGGGGACTCAGATTCGGACGACTTTATCTCCCGAACCATTGGTCCTGGAAAAAAATGACCCGATGAATTTTCATCTCTTCCAACGTCCTCTACAACCCTGAATTTTTTCAGAATTTTATCTCGCGAAAAATTCCGATTTTGATTTCACCATAATATTCGGGGAATCAGATTCGGACGACTTTATCTCCCGAACCATTGGTCCTGGAGAAAAATGACCCGATGAATTTTCATCTCTTTTAACGTCCTCTACAACTCTGAATTTTTTCAGAATTTTATCCCACGAAAAATTGCGATTTCCGAACTTGCATAATATTCGCGGGATCAGATTCGGACGACTTTATCTCCCGAACCATTGGTCCTGAAAAAAAATGACCCAATGAATTTTCATCTCTTTTAACGTCCTCTACAACCCTGAATTTTTTCAGAATTTTATCTCGCGAAAAATTGCGGTTTCCGAACTTGCATAATATTCGCGGGATCATATTCGGACGACTTTATCTCCCGAACCATTGGTCCTGGAAAAAAATGACCCAATGAATTTTCATCTCTTTTAACGTCGTCTACAACCCTGAATTTTTTCAGAATTTTATCTCGCGAAAAATTCCTATTTTGATTTCACCATAATATTCGGGGACTCAGATTCGGACGACTTTATCTCCCGAACCATTGGTCCTGGAAAAAAATGACCCGATGAATTTTCATCTCTTCCAACGTCCTCTACAACC
Source organism: Macrophya annulata (assembly GCA_963924015.1). Classification (NCBI taxonomy): domain Eukaryota; kingdom Metazoa; phylum Arthropoda; class Insecta; order Hymenoptera; family Tenthredinidae; genus Macrophya; species Macrophya annulata. The sequence goes on from OZ001261.1 coordinate 26,897,730, forward strand.
CTGAATTTTTTCAGAATTTTATCTCGCGAAAAATTGCGATTTGGAATCCCCGATAATATTCGCGGGATCAGATTCCGACGACTTTATCTCCAGAACCATTGGTCCTGGAAAAAAATGACCCGATGAATTTTCATCTCTTCCAACGTCCTCTACAACCCTGAATTTTTTCAGAATTTTATCTCGCGAAAAATTCCGATTTTGATTTCACCATAATATTCGGGGAATCAGATTCGGACGACTTTATCTCCCGAACCATTGGTCCTGGAAAAAAATGACCCGATGAATTTTCATCTCTTTTAACGTCCTCTACAACCCTGAATTTTTTCAGAATTTTATCTCGCGAAAAATTCCGATTTTGATTTCACCATAATATTCGGGGAATCAGATTCGGACGACTTTATCTCCCGAACCATTGGTCCTGGAGAAAAATGACCCGATGAATTTTCATCTCTTTTAACGTCCTCTACAACTCTGAATTTTTTCAGAATTTTATCCCGCGAAAAATTGCGATTTCCGAACTTGCATAATATTCGCGGGATCAGATTCGGACGACTTTATCTCCCGAACCATTGGTCCTGGAAAAAAATGACCCAATGAATTTTCATCTCTTTTAACGTCCTCTACAACCCTGAATTTTTTCAGAATTTTATCTCGCGAAAAATTGCGGTTTCCGAACTTGCATAATATTCGCGGGATCATATTCGGACGACTTTATCTCCCGAACCATTGGTCCTGGAAAAAAATGACCCGATGAATTTTCATCTCTTCCAACGTCCTCTACAACCCTGAATTTTTTCAGAATTTTATCTCGCGAAAAATCGCGATTTGGAATCCCCGATAATATTCGCGGGATCAGATTCCGACGACTTTATCTCCAGAACCATTGGTCCTGGAAAAAAATGACCCAATGAATTTTCATCTCTTTTAACGTCCTCTATAACCCTGAATTTTTTCAGAATTTTATCTCGCGAAAAATTGCGATTTTGAATCCGCGATAATATTCGGGGAATCAGATTCGGACGACTTTATCTCCCGAACCATTGGTCCTGGAAAAAAATGACCCGATGAATTTTCATCTCTTCCAACGTCCTCTACAACCCTGAATTTTTTCAGAATTTTATCTCGCGAAAAATCGCGATTTGGAATCCCCGATAATATTCGCGGGATCAGATTCCGACGACTTTATCTCCAGAACCATTGGTCCTGGAAAAAAATGACCCAATGAATTTTCATCTCTTTTAACGTCCTCTATAACCCTGAATTTTTTCAGAATTTTATCTCGCGAAAAATCGCGATTTGGAATCCCCGATAATATTCGCGGGATCAGATTCCGACGACTTTATCTCCCGAACCATTGGTCCTGGAAAAAAATGACCCAATGAATTTTCATCTCTTTTAACGTCGTCTACAACCCTGAATTCTTTCAGAATTTTATCTCGCGAAAAATTGCGATTTTGAATCCTCGATAATATTCGGGGAATCAGATTCGGACGACTTTATCTCCCGAACCATTGGTCCTGGAAAAAAATGACCCAATGAATTTTCATCTCTTTTAACGTCCTCTACAACTCTGAATTTTTTCAGAATTTTATCTCGCGAAAAATTGAGATTCGGAATCCCCGATAATATTCGCGGGATCAGATTCCGACGACTTTATCTCCCGAACCATTGGTCCTGGAAAAAAATGACTTGATGAAGTATTATCTCTTTTAACGTCCTCTACAACCCTGAATGTTTTCAGAATTTCATCTCGCGAAAAATTGAGATTTGGAATCCCCGATAATATTCGCGGGATCAGATTCCGACGACTTTATCTCCCGAACCATTGGTCCTGGAAAAAAATGACCCATTAAATTTCCATCTCTTTTAACGTCCTCTACAACCCTGAATTTTTTCAGAATTTTATCTCGCGAAAAATTGAGATTTGGAATCCCCGATAATATTCGCGGGATCAGATTCGGACGACTTTGTCTCCCGAACCATTGGTTCTGGAAAAAAATGACCCGAAGAATTTTCATCTCTTCCATCGTCGTTTCAGAATTTTATCTTCCGAAAAATTGAGATTTGGAATCCCCGATAATATTCGCGGGATCAGATTCCGACGACTTCATCTCCCGAACCATCGGTCCTGGAAAAAAATGACTTGTTGAATTATTATCTCTTTTAACGTCCTCTACAACCCTGAATTTTTTGAGAATTTTATCTCGCGAAAAATTGAGATTTGGAATCCCCGATAATATTCGCGGGATCAGATTCCGACGACTTTATCTCCCGAACCATTGGTCCTGGGAAAAAATGACCCAATAAATTTTCATCTCTTTCAACGTCCTCTACAACCCTGAATTTTTCAGAATCTTATCTCGCGAAAAATTGCGAATCTGAATCCTCGATAATATTCGGGGAATCAGATTCGGACGACTTTATCTCCCGAACCATTGGTCCTGGAAAAAAATGACTTGATGAAGTATTATCTCTTTTAACGTCCTCTACAACCCTGAATTTTTTCAGAATTTTATCTCGCGAAAAATTGAGATTTGGAATCCCCGATAATATTCGCGGGATCAGATTCCGACGACTTTATCTCCCGAACCATTGGTCCTGGAAAAAAATGACTCAATGAATTTTCATCTCTTTTAACGTCCTCTACAACTCTGAATTTTTATAGAATTTTATCTCGCGAAAAATTGAGATTTGGAATCCCCGATAATATTCGCGGGATCAGATTCCGACGACTTCATCTCCCGAACCATCGGTCCTGGAAAAAAATGACTTGATGAATTATTATCTCCTTTAACGTCCTCTACAACCCTGAATTTTTTGAGAATTTTATCTCGCGAAAAATTGAGATTTGGAATCCCCGATAATATTCGCGGGATCAGATTCCGACGACTTTATTTCCCGAACCATTGGTCCTGGAAAAAAACGACCCAATGAATTTTCATCTCTTTTAACGTCCTCTACAACCCTGAATTTTTTCAGAATTTTATCTCGCGAAAAATTGCGATTTTGAATTCCCGATAATATTCGGGGAATCAGATCCTACGACTTTATCTCCCGAACCATTGGTCCTGGAAAAAAATGACCCAATGAATTTTCATCTCTCCGAACGTCCTCTACAACCCTGAATTTTTTCAGAATTTTATCTCCCGAAAAATTGCGATTTTGAATCCTCGATAATATTCGGGGAATCAGATTCGGACGACTTTATCTCCCGAACCATTGGTCCTGGAAAAAATGACCTATCGAATTTTCATCTCTTTGAACGTCCTCTACAACCCTGAATTTTTTCAGAATTTTATTTCGCGAAAAATTGCGATTTTGAATCCTCGATAATATTCGGGGAATCAGATTCGGACGACCTTATCTCCCGAACCATTGGTCCTGGAAAAAAATGACCCGTTGAATTTTCATCTCTTTTAACGTCCTCTACAACCCTGAATTTTTTCAGAATTTTATCTCGCGGAAAATTTCGATTTTCGAACTTGCATAATATTCGCGGGATCAGATTCGGACGACTTTCACTCCCGAACCGTTGGTCCAGGAAAAAAGACACCGGATGAATCTCCATCTCTTTCAATGTCCTCTACAACTCTGAATTTTTTCAGAACTTGATTTCGAAAATATTTGCGATTTTGGATCTCTGAAACTATTTGCGGGATCAGATACCGACGACTCTATCTCTCGAACCGTTGGTCCAGGAAATGATCGACTACTTCATAAGATTCTATATCCTATTAAATGCTGCAAGCTGCCGCAACAGCTGATTCGAGTTGCCGCAGCAGCGGCCGCAAGCTGCCAAAGGCGGCCACAAGCTGCTGATGTCGCAACGGACAATGGCAGCTGCCGCAGCGGATTCTGCGAGCCCTGGCAAGCTGCCGCAAGCTGCCAGAGGTTGCCACAAGCGGCTGATGTCGCAACGGGCCGTTGCGGTTGCCGCAGCAGATTCCGCGAGCCCTGGCAAGCTGCCTCAAGCTGCCAGCGGTTGCCACAAGCGGCTGATGTCGCAACGGGCCGTGGCAGCAGCCGCAGCAGATTCCGCGAGCCCTGGCAAGCTGCCTCAAGCTGCCAGAGGTTGCCACAAGCGGCTGATGTCGCAACGGGCCGTTGCAGTTGCCGCAGCAGATTCCGCGAGCATTGGCAAGCTGCAGCAAGCTGCCAGCGGTTGCTACAAGCGGCTGATGTCGCAACGGGCCGTGGCAGCTGCCGCAGCAGATTCCGTGAGCCCTGGCAAGCTGCCGCAGCAGCTGCCGCAAGCTGCCAGAGGTCTCCACAAGCGGCTGATGTCGCAACGGGCCATGGCAGCTGCCGCAGCAGATTCCGCGAACGCTTCCAAGCCGCCGCGAATGCTTCCAAGCCGCCGCGGCAGCTGCCGCAAGCTGCCGGAGGGAGCCACAAGCGGCTGATGTCGCAACGGGCCGTGGCAGCTGCCGCAGCAGATTCCGCGAGCCCTGTCAAGCTGCCGCAGCAGCTGCCGCAAGCTGCCAGTGGTTGTCACAAGCGGCTGATGTCGCAACGGGCCACGGCAGCTGCTGCAGCAGATTCCGCGAGCCCTGACAAGCTGCCGCGGCAGCTGCCGCAGGCGGCCGCAAGCTGCCAGAGGTTGCCACAAGCGGCTGATGTCGTAACGGGCCGTGGCAGCTGCCGCAGCAGATTTTGCGAGCCCTGCCAAGCTGTCGCGGCAGCTGCCGCAGGCTGCCACAAGCGGCTGATGTCGCAACGGGCCGTGGCAGCTGCCGCAGCAGATTCCGCGAGCCCTGACAAGTAGCCGCGGCAGCTGCCGCAGGCTGCCGCAAGCTGCCGGATGCCGCCGCAAGCAGCTGATGTCGCAACGGGCCAAATAGTGTCAATTAGGTCAGGATTTCGCAATTCCTGACCCAATTAGGTCCGGATTTCGGAATTCCTGACCTAATTAGGTCAGGATTCCGCGATTCTTAACTCAAATAGGTCAGGATTTCAAAATTCCCAACCCAATCAGCTCAGGATTTCGCGATTCCTAACCCATTTAGGTCAGGATTTCATGATTTCTAACCCAATCAGGTCAGGATCTCGCGATTCCCAACCCTATTGGGTCAGGAATTTCGAAATGACCTGTTCCTGACACAATTAGGTCAGGAAATCGCAATTCCTAATCTAACCTAACCTAAGTAGAACGATCTCGAAAAATTCTCTTCTAACCTAACCGATTGCGGTCAGGATAGCGATCATGATTGCGGTCAGGATTTCGGTCAGGATTGCGGTCAGGATTTCGGTCAGGATTGCGGTCAGGATTTCGGTCAGGATTTCGGTCAGGAATGCGGTCAGGATTTCGGTCCGGAATGCGGTCAGGATTTCGGTCAGGAATGCGGCCAGGATTTCGGTCAGGAATGCGGTCAGGATTTCGGTCAGGAATGCGGTCAGGATTTCGGTCAGGAATGCGGTCAGGATTTCGGTCAGGAATGCGGTCAGGATTTTGTTCAGGAATGCGGTCAGGATTTCGGTCAGGATTTCGGTCAGGATTTCGGTCAGGATTTCGGTCAGGATTGCGGTCAGGATTGCGGTCAGGATTTCGGTCAGGAATGCGGTCAGGATTTCGGTCAGGAATGCGGTCAGGATCTCGGTCAGGAATGCGGCCAGGATTTCGGTCAGGAATGCAGTCAGGATTTCGGTCAGGATTTCGGTCAGAAATGCTTCGGTCAGCTTCGGTCAGGAATGCTTCGGTCAGCTTCGGTCAGGAATGCTTCTGTCAGCTTCGGTCAGGAATGCTTCGGTCAGGAATGCTTCGGTCAGCATTGCGCTCAGGAATGCTTCGGTCAGCTTCGGTCAGGAATGCGGTCAGGAATGCTTCGGTCAGCTTCGGTCAGGAATGCTTCGGTCAGGATTGCGGTCAGGAATGTTTCGATCAGGATTGGGGTCAGGAAGGCTTCGGTCAGGATTGCGGTCAGGATTGCGGTCAGGAATGCTTCGGTCGGGATTGCGGTCAGGAATGCTTCAGTCAGGATTGCGGTCAGGAATGCTTCGGTCAGGATTGCGGTCAGGGATGCTTCGGTCAGGATTGCTTCGGTCAGAATTGCGGTCAGGATTTCGGTCAGGAATGCTTCGATCAGGATTGCGGTCAGGAATGCTTCGGTCAGGAATGCTTCGGTCAGGGATTCTTCGGTCAGGGATGCTTCGGTCAGGAATGCTTCGGTCAGGATTGCTTCGGTCAGAATTGCTTCGGTCAGGATTGCGGTCAGGAATGTGGCTAGGATTTCGGTCAGGATTGCGGTCAGGAATGCTTCGGTCAGGATTGCGGTCAGGAATGCTTCGGTCAGGATTGCGGTCAGGATTGCTTCGGTCAGGATTGCGGTCAGGAATGCTTCGGTCAGCTTCGGTTAGCTTCGGTCAGGAATGCTTCGGTCAGAATTGCGGTCAGGAAGGCTTCGGTCAGGATTGCGGTCAGGGATGCTTCGGTCAGGATTGCGGTCAGGGATGCTTCGGTCAGGATTGCTTCGGTCAGAATTGCGGTCAGGATTTCGGTCAGGAATGCTTCGATCAGGATTGCGGTCAGGAATGCTTCGGTCAGGAATGCTTCGGTCAGGGATTCTTCGGTCAGGGATGCTTCGGTCAGGGATGCTTCGGTCAGGAATGCTTCGGTCAGGATTGCTTCGGTCAGGATTGCGGTCTGGAATGTGGCCAGGATTTCGGTCAGGATTGCGGTCAGGATTGCGGTCAGAAATGCTTCGGTCAGGATTGCGGTCAGGGATGCTTCGGTCAGGATTGCTTCGGTCAGGATTGCGGTCAGGAATGCTTCGGTCAGCTTCGGTTAGCTTCGGTCAGGAATGCTTCGGTCAGGGATTCTTCGGTCAGGGATGCTTCGGTCAGGGATGCTTGTGTCAGGAATGCTTCGGTCAGGATTGCGGTCAGGAATGTTTCGATCAGGATTGGGGTCAGGAAGGCTTCGGTCAGGATTGCGGTCAGGATTGCGGTCAGGAATGCTTCAGTCAGGGATTCTTCGGTCAGGGATGCTTCGGTCAGGGATGCTTCGGTCAGGAATGCTTCGGTCAGGATTGCTTCGGTCAGGATTGCGGTCAGGAATGTGGCCAGGATTTCGGTCAGGATTGCGGTCAGGATTGCGGTCAGGAATGCTTCGGTCAGGATTGCGGTCAGGGATGCTTCGGTCAGGATTGCTTCGGTCAGGAATGCGGTCAGGATTTTGTTCAGGAATGCGGTCAGGATTTCGGTCAGGATTTCGGTCAGGATTTCGGTCAGGATTGCGGTCAGGATTGCGGTCAGGATTTCGGTCAGGAATGCGGTCAGGATTTCGGTCAGGAATGCGGTCAGGATCTCGGTCAGGAATGCGGCCAGGATTTCGGTCAGGAATGCGGTCAGGATTTCGGTCAGGATTTCGGTCAGAAATGCTTCGGTCAGCTTCGGTCAGGAATGCTTCGGTCAGCTTCGGTCAGGAATGCTTCTGTCAGCTTCGGTCAGGAATGCTTCGGTCAGGAATGCTTCGGTCAGCATTGCGCTCAGGAATGCTTCGGTCAGCTTCGGTCAGGAATGCGGTCAGGAATGCTTCGGTCAGCTTCGGTCAGGAATGCTTCGGTCAGGATTGCGGTCAGGAATGTTTCGATCAGGATTGGGGTCAGGAAGGCTTCGGTCAGGATTGCGGTCAGGAATGCTTCGGTCGGGATTGCGGTCAGGAATGCTTCAGTCAGCTTCGGTTAGCTTCGGTCAGGAATGCTTCGGTCAGAATTGCGGTCAGGAATGCTTCGGTCAGGATTGCGGTCAGGAATGTTTCGATCAGGATTGGGGTCAGGAAGGCTTCGGTCAGGATTGCGGTCAGGATTGCGGTCAGGAATGCTTCGGTCGGGATTGCGGTCAGGAATGCTTCAGTCAGGATTGCGGTCAGGAATGCTTCGGTCAGGATTGCGGTCAGGGATGCTTCGGTCAGGATTGCGGTCAGGGATGCTTCGGTCAGGATTGCGGTCAGGAATGCTTCGGTCAGCTTCGGTTAGCTTCGGTCAGGAATGCTTCAATCAGAATTGCGGTCAGGAATGCTTCGGTCAGGATTGCGGTCAGGAATGTTTCGATCAGGATTGGGGTCAGGAAGGCTTCGGTCAGGATTGCGGTCAGGATTGCGGTCAGGAATGCTTCGGTCGGGATTGCGGTCAGGAATGCTTCAGTCAGGATTGCGGTCAGGAATGCTTCGGTCAGGATTGCGGTCAGGGATGCTTCGGTCAGGATTGCTTCGGTCAGAATTGCGGTCAGGATTTCGGTCAGGAATGCTTCGATCAGGATTGCGGTCAGGAATGCTTCGGTCAGGAATGCTTCGGTCAGGGATTCTTCGGTCAGGGATGCTTCGGTCAGGGATGCTTCGGTCAGGAATGCTTCGGTCAGGATTGCTTCGGTCAGGATTGCGGTCAGGAATGTGGCCAGGATTTCGGTCAGGATTGCGGTCAGGATTGCGGTCAGGAATGCTTCGGTCAGGATTGCGGTCAGGGATGCTTCGGTCAGGATTGCTTCGGTCAGGATTGCGGTCAGGAATGCTTCGGTCAGCTTCGGTTAGCTTCGGTCAGGAATGCTTCGGTCAGAATTGCGGTCAGGAATGCTTCGGTCAGGATTGCGGTCAGGAATGTTTCGATCAGGATTGGGGTCAGGAAGGCTTCGGTCAGGATTGCGGTCAGGATTGCGGTCAGGAATGCTTCAGTCAGGGATTCTTCGGTCAGGGATGCTTCGGTCAGGGATGCTTCGGTCAGGAATGCTTCGGTCAGGATTGCTTCGGTCAGGATTGCGGTCAGGAATGTGGCCAGGATTTCGGTCAGGATTGCGGTCAGGATTGCGGTCAGGAATGCTTCGGTCAGGATTGCGGTCAGGGATGCTTCGGTCAGGATTGCTTCGGTCAGGAATGCGGTCAGGATTTCGGTCAGGATTGCGGTCAGGATTGCGGTCAGGAATGCTTCGGTCAGGATTGCGGTCAGGAATGCTTCGGTCAGCTTCGGTTAGCTTCGGTCAGGAATGCTTCGGTCAGAATTGCGGTCAGGAATGCTTCGGTCAGGATTGCGGTCAGGAATGTTTCGATCAGGATTGCGGTCAGGATTGCGGTCAGGAATGCTTCGGTCAGGATTGCGTTTAGGAATGCTTCGGTCGGGATTGCGGTCAGGAATGCTTCAGTCAGGATTGCGGTCAGGAATGCTTCGGTCAGGATTGCGGTCAGGGATGCTTCGGTCAGGATTGCGGTCAGGGATGCTTCGGTCAGGATTGCTTCGGTCAGAATTGCGGTCAGGATTGCGGTCAGGGATGCTTCGGTCAGGATTGCTTCGGTCAGAATTGCGGTCAGGATTTCGGTCAGGAATGCTTCGATCAGGATTGCGGTCAGGAATGCTTCGGTCAGGATTGCTTCGGTCAGGATTGCGGTCAGGAATGCTTCGGTCGGGATTGCGGTCAGGAATGCTTCAGTCAGGATTGCGGTCAGGAATGCTTCGGTCAGGATTGCGGTCAGGAATGCTTCGGTCAGGATTGCGGTCAGGGATGCTTCGGTCAGGATTGCGGTCAGGGATGCTTCGGTCAGGATTGCGGTCAGGGATGCTTCGGTCAGGAGTGCGGTCAGGGATGCTTCGGTCAGGATTGCGGTCAGGGATGCTTCGGTCAGGATTGCTTCGGTCAGAATTGCGGTCAGGATTTCGGTCAGGAATGCTTCGATCAGGATTGCCGTCAGGAATGCTTCGGTCAGGGATTCTTCGGTCAGGGATTCTTCGGTCAGGGATTCTTCGGTCAGGGATTCTTCGGTCAGGGATGCTTCGGTCAGGAATGCTTCGGTCAGGATTGCTTCGGTCAGGATTGCGGTCAGGAATGTGGCCAGGATTTCGGTCAGGATTGCGGTCAGGATTGCGGTCAGGAATGCTTCGGTCAGGATTGCGGTCAGGATTGCGGTCAGGATTGCTTCGGTCAGGATTGCGGTCAGGAATGCTTCGGTCAGCTTCGGTTAGCTTCGGTCAGGAATGCTTCGGTCAGAATTGCGGTCAGGAATGCTTCGGTCAGGATTGCGGTCAGGAATGCTTCGATCAGGATTGCGGTCAGGAATGCTTCGGTCAGGGATTCTTCGGTCAGGGATTCTTCGGTCAGGGATTCTTCGGTCAGGGATTCTTCGGTCAGGGATGCTTCGGTCAGGAATGCTTCGGTCAGGATTGCTTCGGTCAGGATTGCGGTCAGGAATGTGGCCAGGATTTCGGTCAGGATTGCGGTCAGGATTGCGGTCAGGAATGCTTCGGTCAGGATTGCGGTCAGGGATGCTTCGGTCAGGATTGCTTCGGTCAGGATTGCGGTCAGGAATGCTTCGGTCAGCTTCGGTTAGCTTCGGTCAGGAATGCTTCGGTCAGAATTGCGGTCAGGAATGCTTCGGTCAGGATTGCGGTCAGGAATGTTTCGATCAGGATTGGGGTCAGGAAGGCTTCGGTCAGGATTGCGGTCAGGAATGCTTCGGTCAGGATTGCGGTCAGGATTGCGGTCAGGGATGCTTCGGTCAGGATTGCTTCGGTCAGGATTGCGGTCAGAAATGCTTCGGTCAGCTTCGGTTAGCTTCGGTCAGGAATGCTTCGGTCAGAATTGCGGTCAGGAATGCTTCGGTCAGGATTGCGGTCAGGAATGTTTCGATCAGGATTGGGGTCAGGAAGGCTTCGGTCAGGATTGCGGTCAGGATTTCGGTCAGGAATGCTTCGGTCGGGATTGCGGTCAGGAATGCTTCAGTCAGGATTGCGGTCAGGAATGCTTCGGTCAGGATTGCGGTCAGGGATGCTTCGGTCAGGATTGCGGTCAGGGATGCTTCGGTCAGGATTGCGGTCAGGGATGCTTCGGTCAGGATTGCGGTCAGGGATGCTTCGGTCAGGATTGCTTCGGTCAGAATTGCGGTCAGGATTTCGGTCAGGAATGCTTCGATCAGGATTGCGGTCAGGAATGCTTCGGTCAGGAATGCTTCGGTCAGGGATTCTTCGGTCAGGGATTCTTCGGTCAGGGATTCTTCGGTCAGGGATGCTTCGGTCAGGAATGCTTCGGTCAGGATTGCTTCGGTCAGGATTGCGGTCAGGAATGTGGCCAGGATTTCGGTCAGGATTGCGGTCAGGAATGCTTCGGTCAGGATTGCGGTCAGGGATGCTTCGGTCAGGATTGCTTCGGTCAGGATTGCGGTCAGGAATGCTTCGGTCAGCTTCGGTTAGCTTCGGTCAGGAATGCTTCGGTCAGGAATGCTTCGGTCAGGATTGCGGTCAGGAATGTTTCGATCAGGATTGGGGTCAGGAAGGCTTCGGTCAGGATTGCGGTCAGGATTGCGGTCAGGAATGCTTCAGTCAGGGATTCTTCGGTCAGGGATGCTTCGGTCAGGGATGCTTCGGTCAGGAATGCTTCGGTCAGGATTGCGGTCAGGAATGCTTCGGTCAGGATTGCGGTCAGGAATGCTTCGGTCAGGATTGCGGTCAGGGATGCTTCGGTCAGGATTGCGGTCAGGGATGCTTCGGTCAGGATTGCGGTCAGGGATGCTTCGGTCAGGATTGCAGTCAGGGATGCTTCGGTCAGGATTGCGGTCAGGGATGCTTCGGTCAGGATTGCTTCGGTCAGAATTGCGGTCAGGATTTCGGTCAGGAATGCTTCGATCAGGATTGCGGTCAGGAATGCTTCGGTCAGGGATTCTTCGGTCAGGGATTCTTCGGTCAGGGATGCTTCGGTCAGGAATGCTTCGGTCAGGATTGCTTCGGTCAGGATTGCGGTCAGGAATGTGGCCAGGATTTCGGTCAGGATTGCGGTCAGGATTGCGGTCAGGAATGCTTCGGTCAGGATTGCGGTCAGGGATGCTTCGGTCAGGATTGCTTCGGTCAGGATTGCGGTCAGGAATGCTTCGGTCAGCTTCGGTTAGCTTCGGTCAGGAATGCTTCGGTCAGAATTGCGGTCAGGAATGCTTCGGTCAGGATTGCGGTCAGGAATGTTTCGATCAGGATTGGGGTCAGGAAGGCTTCGGTCAGGATTGCGGTCAGGAATGCTTCGGTCAGGATTGCGGTCAGGATTGCGGTCAGGGATGCTTCGGTCAGGATTGCTTCGGTCAGGATTGCGGTCAGGATTGCGGTCAGGAATGCTTCGGTCGGGATTGCGGTCAGGAATGCTTCGGTCAGGATTGCGGTCAGGAATGCTTTGGTCAGGATTGCGGTCAGGGATGCTTCGGTCAGGATTGCGGTCAGGGATGCTTCGGTCAGGATTGCGGTCAGGGATGCTTCGGTCAGGATTGCTTCGGTCAGAATTGCGGTCAGGATTTCGGTCAGGAATGCTTCGATCAGGAGAGCGGTCAGGAATGCTTCGGTCAGGAATGCTTCGGTCAGGAATGCTTCGGTCAGGGATTCTTCGGTCAGGGATTCTTCGGTCAGGGATGCTTCGGTCAGGAATGCTTCGGTCAGGATTGCTTCGGTCAGGATTGCGGTCAGGAATGTGGCCAGGATTTCGGTCAGGATTGCGGTCAGGAATGCTTCGGTCAGGATTGCGGTCAGGGATGCTTCGGTCAGGATTGCTTCGGTCAGGATTGCGGTCAGGAATGCTTCGGTTAGGTTAGGTTAGGTTAGGTTAGGTTAGGTTAGGTTAGGTTAGGTTAGGTTAGGTTAGGTTAGGTTAGGTTAGGTTAGGTTAGGTTAGGTTAGGTTAGGTTAGGTTAGGTTAGGTTAGGTTAGGTTAGGTTAGGTTAGGTTAGGTTAGGTTAGGTTAGGTTAGG